>JAADYU020081344.1:0-21583 GCA_011763375.2 Heteractis magnifica
ACTCAAGCCATGAAAAATCAACTCGATGGGTTACCATTTTTTCTAAAGTATGGGGCTCCGCTCGCGCGGGCCTTCGGGCCGCGCGGGAGCTCCGCTATAAATAATGACCGGTCCATTAGTGAGCTATTAATTAACTTTCGGGTATTAGATATATGTCCATATTTAGTTCCTACTGGTCGATCCGCCTACAAGTCAAAGTATGCGCAACAGACATGACTGACTTCGCTCCTACATATTTTTGGGATGGGCACATGCGCAGTGATGATACTTCATGGAGTTCTGCTATGAAAAAGGGTTGCTTTTTGAATGTCTCGACGAAGGGAATGGGATCTTTTATCTACAAAAAGATTCAAAACAATTGGAGCTGTTGGAGTTGCAGTTGTCATTAGGCTGTCGCTCCAGTGGCCAAGCAACATCCAATCGGCGGAACCTTATCAAGAAGCACTAGGGCGAGAAGCCTTTGGAACCCTTAGTAACTTCGTATCAGAATAAGACAAGCCGCTGGCAGCGTATTGTTGGTCATACTAGATTGATTACAGACCCATATGACTAGGATCTATCTCATGTCAAAATGTTCACGAAACCAGCAATTCAAAGTAATAAACAAAACAAATAAATAGCCCTTGTTTTTCGAAGCTAACACCTAATAACATTCATCTAACAAATCTTTGACCCTACATAACTTAATAAACCGAATGCCACACAACATAAAAGCTTCAAGAACTCCAAACAGGAGTACTGTGTTAATATAAAAAAGGAGTATGAATTGGAAGTAACTTATAGGTGGAGGGCGAAACACGAGCGCTGGTCCGCCACGTACGCACAACACCAGGAGTATTACTAGGCTGAGGTTGTAACTCATCGTCACGCACAAACAGAAAAAAAAGAAAGACTCTTGAATAAAGATGAAACCAAAACACCAATAATTTCCACATCAAATGGACAAACATTAAGAGATACACAAGAAAAGTCACCATGAGTGGATAACTATTACCAAGAGATCAGTTGTCTCTTGCTACTACCCCAGGTTGTACATCCCAAACAAGCACGAACATAAGAGAAAAAACACCCAACACGCAACAACACCTACTCCTAACTAAAGTCCACGTGTTAAAGGCCCATGCAAACGCACGAAACATTGTTGGCCAACAACATCCAACACTGTTGGGCCCAACATGTTGGCAGCGTTTGAACACCATGTTGCGTGTTGTTGGGACTCGTTGGATGTTGCTGGGTCAAGTTTGAAACATGTCAAGCTTTGGAGCCAACAAGTCCCAACATTTCTTTTGTTTCGCGGTCATCGAAGCGTAGCCCAACAATGTTGCGTTCGTTTGGACAGGATGTTGGGTGTCATGCCCAACGATGTTGGACTCGCACATGTGAAATACACATCGTATCCATGGAAATTTCACACAAACAAGCGTATTACCCAACATTGTTGCGACTTGTTGGGCCCGTTTGAATACAAACACCAACAACGAACCAACAACTGCCACCAATGTTGGATGTTACTGGGCTCGTTTGCACAGCCTTTACATAAAAAAAATCACCATCAAATGAACGAACAACAAAACACCCACAAGGAAAAGAAATTGGAAGAAATGTAGTCCTGCAATACAGGGCAGGTAAGGAGCCAGCTAGTGCTTGCGCAATCTGTGTGGCACGCGACAGTGTGTGTAGTGAGCCACGTACTACTTTAACCTGGGTGCAAACGCGTTTAGCAGTTATTCTCTCTCATTTGATTAACCGATGGATAAACATTTAATATCTGTTGCCCTGATATTTCGGAACTTCAGAGTGGGTCTTACGAGTAAAGGAAATATCAATGAGATTTTTACAATTAAGTGAACGCGTGTTAAAGGCATCGAGAAGTGAACGGTAAGATCAAAATGTCACTTCCTGTTGTGGCCCAGACGAACTCGCTAGACAAAAGTGATCACTGCTCCAATCACGCAAAGCTGGTCGTTGGAGTGACGATACTATTTGTGATTGAAACTAACCAGGGATATAAATTATCACGCTCTTAAATCATTCATTGAGCGGCTCGGGCCGTGGTATTATTAAGAGCGGCCCTTTTAATAGTGATGGGTGCTCTGGACGATAGAACAGACCAGACAACACAAAAAGTCGCTTACTACTACACCGTGGGCAACGTGTCATCTGGACGCATATAAGTCCTCGTCATTCAGATTCCTCTTCTACCCCCTATCTCGTCTACAAAGTATTAAATAGCTCGTAAAGCGTAGAATCTAGTCAAGCTAGACGCGTAGTTCTTCCAGCAGCGATAGGAGGTGGCTTAGCAACTGTTAAAGCGGTTTACAAAACGATGTGGTATCCAAATTTTGGTTCTTGGGGAACGATGGACGGGTCTTCAGTGGGACTGCAGAACTATAATGATGATGAGGATTCGCACGTGAAAAGGCCTATGAATTCTTTCATGATTTGGGCCAAAGTCATGAGACGTAAGTTCGCAGAAGAAAACCCGAAGCTTCATAACGCAGAGATCTCGAAGCTCCTCGGGAAATCTTGGAACGAACTGACTACCAAAGAGAAGAGACCATTTGTCGAAAAAGCTGAACGCTTAAGGATTCGCCACATGAAAGAGCATCCTAATTACAGGTACACACCAAAGAGAAAGGGAAGGCAAGAGAGGCGCAATGGGCAACGAACATTATCAACTTTTATAAGTCCAACATTTATGAGTGGAATCCCCAATATTATGGTACCGAATCATGCCATACATTTGCCACCTACTCCCGAACCAAGTCCCACGGAACCGCTTTCCACAGAGGAACATTATTACTCCGAACCCAATCAGTACTACCCGTACAACGCGGTCAATACTGGGGAATACAGACCGAGTAGAAGGGCGCATACACCAGAAAGTTACTTTGCAAGTCAGCAGAGGAAAATCGATACTAACAGGGGACATCAGTACTTCAACGAGCCTGGCTATTCTTCTTATAGCGCGCATTCAAGAGGAGAAGAGAACCGCGAGCTCTGCTCACAGTTCTACTCAAAGCAGACGGACGCGCTTAGAGCAAGAATCAGCGAAGAAAGTAAAGAAACCAAGCCCTGGAGATCAACATTTACTGAAAGTTTGGCGCCAAATCAAGAGCCTTACACGAGAGCCTCGTGTATTAAAGATTCATACACTGCTCGTTATGGATACTATAACCCAAGGAGTACGCTGAGAAGACAACACGATGTCTACCAGAACCACACGTCAAGAAGTTCGTGCAGGTTCTCTTCGCTGACTAATGACAACAGCGAGGCAGGAGAAGTGGAAAATCGAACTAGAAGGCAAGAATACTCTGGTGGCGCACCGGTGTTCGAACAATTATCAGACTTACTCTGCGATGATTTGGATCGTAATGAGTTTGACATGTATCTAAAGCCGTATTAAAAGACTCGTTCAATCTAGTATCTGTTTTGAGTTGCGAGTGCCGGCATGATCGTATATTATCGTATCTTCCATATGGATCGAGTTAGATTGATAGATTTAGAGCCCGTTAGGCATATTTACCGAGATCAAGACGAACGATTCCTGGAATAATATGCTGCCAATTGATAGGGTTATTTTATGATGTAAAAATCCCGCACATAAGTTCAAATATGCTGAAAGAAAATGCACAGACTCTCTGAACCACGAAGCCAATCTCAATTAGATGGTGATGAAAGTCCGAAGTGGTTCATATTTGTTAAAGATATCTATCTATCCGTTCTGAAAGCTAAGCTGATTTGAAATTAGTCATAAACGTTTAAACTCGACATTAGCAAATTTCACGCTTTTGATACTCGAAAACAAAGCGAAAAAACAAAGAAAAAATGGGGATTGCATGGAAACATCAAGGAAACTTCGCAGAAACAATCTAGTAAAGACATTTATAAGATTGAAAAGATCATCGCTCTAGTGTATTTATTTGTTCATTAGGTTTGGCGTCGAAGTTCAGTGTAAAATGTTGTCATTAAAAAAGCAAGTATTGTACAAACTAGATTTCTTTGTTCGCACAGTAGAGGTCTTATTCAGAAATTAGCGAGTGATTTATGATAAGCGCTTCAAATTTGCAGGAGAAAAAGCTGAAAGCCAACCAAAAATCCCATAATATTTCACCGCAAAACCGCTGGTGTTTTTTTAAGTTGTTTTAAAGTTTTTGAGATAATAGTAAGCCACGAGGTTACACAAGGTTAGAAAGCGCTTCCTTAGCGCAGGAAATATCCCAAGTACCTCTATCAGAAGGATCGTTCCGTGCCGAAAGCTATGTTTTTCAGCGCCAAGTAAATGACCAAGGTATGGTAAACGGATAGCACATCGTTTGACCCCAGCACAGTCTGCCTACACACACTACTTATCAACCGCCTGCCGTACATTTTTGTCGTAAGCAGTGATAACGTCTGTTATTAGCACATTGGGCGGTAATCAAGAGATCATGTCTATAGCTCGGGGCTTGTTTTCTGCTTGAAGCAAGATGAGAAACCAATATACTGTTACAGTGAAGCGTGGTAAGTAAGTTTGTTAGGTTATGATGATTCTTCGAATTCCACGTTAGCAAATATGAAAAAGGTTTAGTATGGCAAAAGTATTCTAAAAGAAGACAACTATTACAATAACGTAAGGGAGAAGGGCGGTTTTTCTTTTGTTGTTGTTGTTGTTGTTATTTTGTTTTGTTTTGTGTGTTGTTTTGTTGTTGTTTTGTTAGCTTATCTGGACGTTTTATTTAGTTACTGTAATTAATTATCCATCTTGTTTTTTCCAACTTCAAGAAAAACTATATAAAAAAAGCTACAAGGAAATTATCAAAACATAGCATTAGAAAGATACATTTTCCTATATATGTAGTTCATCTTTAAACATTCAATATCATTCAATCAGATGAAATCTTACTCGCTCATAATAAGGTATATTTTCATTGATTTTGCGGGTTATTGCATAATGCCGAACTTTTCCAACTATTACATCAACTGGTATTCAGTTATTTCATATTTCTGTGTTTTGGACACTTAGGTCTTTAGATCTACACTTAAGCAATAGAAGACAGTTTTCCATAACTCTAACGGTGAAATAGAGATGTTGGGATGTTGGGAGAAAAAACACTCGAAAAAGTTTGAAAATCACGAGCCGTAACAACTTCCAAGTGCTCTATTTCACTGATAGAGTCATATATCTTCTATTGCTTTTATGATATAGCAATAGGTAAGACACAAAACCATGTCTTTACTGGTGAAATAGAGCATAGATTTTGGTGGTCTCTCAGCCAATCAGAGCGCGCGTACCATCTAAGCTATATCATAATTCCTGATAGTTACCGCTAAAGAAAGTGGCTTTACTATAAACATTGCCTAGGAAATGGCCAGTTTTCCGTATCCTCTTTCTTTGCCAAAACCGTCCTCACAAATTAAAAAGAATGGCGGCTATTTTGGATGATGTTCCCAAAAGTTGATTTGTAATCATACCTAAGGTTATAAAGCGGCAGCAATGCTACTTAATATGCACTAGACGGTTTGTATGGTCATCCTCAGGATAATGGATAAAAAGTGGCAGCCATGTTAAAGCTGTTTAGCAATGGTTTGTAATTGAATCGTGCCTATATAACGAAGTCAAAATGGCGGTCATATTGGGTTTTATGTATTTCAGTGCCATTAGATGGTCCTAAGGGTTTAATATATAAAAAATAGTAGTCTTCGTATTGGACGATGTTCGCTATAACAGGTTTGTAATAACATAGTAATCGTTTTTTGGTAGAAATTGATCATTCTCCAGCACTGAAAGAATAACGGTCTATATACAGTTTGAATGGGATTCATTGCCTTTTATGACTCAATATTGGTAGTGTACAATGATTTTTAAGTAATAAAGCTCAGTGGATGGTGTTCGCAATAGGTGGCTTTTGTTTTAGGATGGTAGCCAGTACCTAATAGTTGTGTAACCAATAAACCTGTGACCCTTAGTTTATGATCAAGTTGGACTACGAATATGATCCGTAATCATTCCTACAGGGAGTAAAATTGGTACTGACATTATTAAATTACCCATGTTCCCTTAACTTCCATGATTCCAGCACAACTACCATGCTTCCGTGTCCTTGTAAAAAATGATTCCAATCAACCAGCAGGCTTAGTAAAATCTTTCATTAAAGCAATCTCGGATGAATGTATGTAGTTTGATCGGTATGAACCCACAATATACAACCATTAACATGGCCAGCCGATAGACCCCTTGCAGCAATTCTCAAAGCAGTCCAATTTGGAGGACAAATTAAAACAATGGAATATTTTCAGTCTTCGATTCTCGGGAGAATAAAATTCCGTTGTTTTGCTCTCCAAACTGAACTACTTTGGGAAATGCTGCAAGTGGCACATTACAGTGCTAAACTTTTTAAAACTTCAACTAGGCAAAGGATTTTATCAATTGATAAAATCCTCTATTCCCAAGATATTATACTCCGAGATGGAAATTTTTTTAAAAAATAGACTAACTTCAAGAAGATGATGCGCCAGTACTGCAATGTTAAAAAGAAATAGTGCTACAGCATTCACACGAAATTGACCAGCGGATTTCTCCAGGAAAAAACTAAGAAATCTTTGTACAGTTTTCATTGTTGAACCAAATACAACCCTGCAGAATCAAAAGGACATCATAATCCTCTATTAAGACATCACCGATAGTCGTATTTTATTCTTCCTTTCTATATATTAAGTACTTAAAAGCATTATAACTGGATCATTGTTAGGGTTTGGAACTGGGAAAATTACGATGCACCAGCAAACCTGAAAAAAGGATTTTTTTCATATCTCGAGAGTAAAATGAAGTTAAAGTTCGAATTCTTAGTTTTTTGTATTTTTGCGTGGATTTCCTAGAAATTCGAAATAGCTATATTGACTAACTAATATTTTTTCTCAATCAAAGTTGTTAGTCGAGTTTGGCTATCGTATGTGGCACTGAGGGTACCGTCGAAAGTAAAAGTTTTTCGAGTAACAAAAATAGTGGAAAGCAATGATATTTCCTTAAAAGAGAAATTCCTTTGTTTTTCTTTGCAGAATATGCGAATCAAAACCGGTAACATCACACTTTAGCTATTGTATTCCACTCTAAAGATGCATAAAGACAGAGTCGTGACATGGTTTGCGGGGTAGTTATCCTAGCTCACTAATCCTGCTTAAAACAACATGTCATTGAGGAAATTCGAAAGGCGGTCACAGTTAGTGCGGAAATGTTAAACGGTGGACATTGCTCCCACTAGAAAAGGAAATATCCATGACATCTTAAGTCTACGGCCACACATGTTTACTGACCAACTAACAAGCTCCTCAAGAATCGACACCATATTGAGCTAACGACTCCAAATGCTGTCTATAATTAGAAGACTTTGATAGTTTGATCTACTCAAGAAGTTAGCTCCTATGTTAATCATATATAATAATAAAGGCAGTTCTTATTGCGCATTTCGACTAACCTCAACGCGTTTGCAATAATTAATAAAACTATAAACATACAGTAAATGAAACTAAGAAAAACAGTAATCTCGAGCTAAAGAAATTATGAATTATATGGAAGTATTTCTTGAGGGATATTTATTCATCAACTGAGAAAAATCCTCTGTATTTTCTTAGGTATTTCTTAGGAACCTAGCCACGCGCGCCAAATCTTAGGCACATTAATAAAAAACGCACGATCGATCAGTCATGTCAGTATACACGACATAGACCAAAGAACAACAAGAAAGCCTTTTCGGGATGACTCCGGCATTTGATCTCATGCAGTACTTCACTGATATGTTAGTGGTAACGTGAGATAAAGCTAATAGCAGATATGGGTTACGGAAGTCTTTGTAATTAATCCAATGAGGGAATGAAGATTAAGGTAGAAGGGACGTGATGGCAGATCTTTGATCGAAAAATGAACACAAAACAGATAGATTTTACCTACAAACAAACCCATTGCATAGCACTAGCTTTCAGATAAACTCGTAAAGTTCACGTTTGTCGAGACGAGCGTCCTGTAATGCGGAATGATTCAGTAATGCACCAGAAAATATTTGTTTTTTGCCGTGAAAAGGCCATGAAAACAATAGCTTTGTATGACTGTATGATTTTGTGATTTATTTAAACGTGCACATGCTAAAGACCCGAGGAAAGGTTACATTTGATTAAAATGTATTTGAATCAAGGGTCGTGTTTATTTGTGAACTTCTATAAGCCACTCAGACATAAACGCCTGCTTACATTTCGCGTTGAGATATGTATGTTTAGTTGCGCGACTCGCTGTCTGGTAGTTCTAGATTCAAATGTAATGTTTCACAGTCTCGAAGCTGTAGACGTGCGCAAATAAAGCGACACATGTTGTCTAAGCGTAGATTAAGTAGACCAATGCATACAGAAAGTTTGTTTCTTGTAGCTGCGCTGCATAAGTTGTGAATCAGTTACAGGGATGCTTCGTGCTTCAAGGTGTGCTTTCTTTACGATTCTGAAGCTATGCGCTGATTTGCGGTTATTTCTTGTTTAGTGTAGGTAAGAAGGCATAGGGTTACTGCTGTGAGATATTCAATTTAGGAAGTGAGAAAAGATTTCTCCTTAATCCAAAGCTATGAAATTAAGAGATTAAACATTTATGAAGGATTGCGCAAATATATCCTGACTAAACCGTTAGGAATTGCCTCTGAGAGAAATTATATTAGGAAATGTATAGGAACATAACCTCTCTAAGCGCAGATCTCCCCTAGATTTTCACGGCTTACTGTGGTCGTTTAAGTTTTTGTGACCTTTTAATAATTGATGTAATATTTGGGCTCAAGTAGCAGATTTTTTGGACAATTCGGACTGTAAAAGGGAAATTTTTCAAACAGGAATTAAGGCAGTGAAAAGAAAAAGCATTGTACGAAATAGATATTGATGAGAAACACTCCAACAGCTCCAAAGATACTCCAACAGCTGTTAGAACTGTCAACACCTCTCCGCTCTCCCCTTGCATCTAACATTTTTTTCCCCTAAACAGTCTACATTGGGAGCTAAAACTAATCCATTGTCTGATGGTAATACGATGGCTGTATCACACTGTATGTAATAGTAACGATGTTTTACAAAGTAATCTTAGTTCTCAACACACAAAGCGTGAAACAATTAATCTTTCAATTAATTCATATATAATAGCCTTCTTGAATAAATAAAAACTAGTAAGCGATACTTATTACAGTCAAAGGACCTGAAGCGTGCCCCCCTAGACTCCATTAATGATTTCATTATTTGAATATTGAGTTGATTATTCGCTCCGAGTTTTCATTAACAAAACCGAAGACTCCAAACTTTAAAATCTATTTTCTAATCGCATTTTGATCGGATTCTTCAACAAGTGCCATAAATAGGTAGGAAAACTCTGCAGAAAGGCTAGCATGAAGTTTGCGTGCATTTCCGATCAAAATTCGAGTAGAGAATTAATTTTAAATTCAGGAGTCTTCAGTTTTATTAATGAAAATTCAGAGTGAATAATCAACTCAATATTCAAAGAATGGAATCATTAGTGGAGTCTAGAGGGGCACGCTTCATGTCCTTTGACTGTAAAATGTCTCACGACTCTGACATATGAGACAACTGAGCAAGTATCGCTTGTTATTTCATTCACGATGAATAATATCTTTTATTCTATTAAATAAAAAGACTTTTCATGACGCATTAACACTTCTTACTTGATATAATGATGCCGATAATTGGCTTTTATAGTCACGCAACAAGTTTTATCAGGAAAGAAAATTAAATTAAATCAAAATTAAAAAATGCGTTGAATCTGCAGATTATTCTGACCGTAGTCGTTAGGATGCCTCGTGATTAAACGAGACAACCGAGTAGAAAAAAAAAAAGGAAAACAATTTCAGTGATACAGCATATCGTGCTGTACGCGTCTACCTACGTGCTGTAAATCAATACCATAAATTTCCCGCCACACCAAGCCCCATTCACTAATTTGTTTGTTTCTTAGTTTTGGGAGCTGGTATTTTTCTTCGCGAAATAAAATTAGGGTTTGAATATTCCAGCTGTCAAGAAAGCAAAAATAAAGAATTAATGGAACTATACTAGTTATGGTTAAAAATAAAATGACGTGATAAAAAAGACAGCTCTGCAGCTCGTTCAACTTATATCAAGATCAAAACACTATTATACCTAACGAATAATTTCATCAGTAGACGTTCAGCGACGCATACCAGTAAAAGGCGCCTTATTTAGTTATCACGCTACTCTCTCTAAGACTCTATTTAAGGTTAAATTGATTAGATTATTAAATTAAGGGTTTTTATTCAAAGACAACTTCATGTCCCCAAGCCAAGTTAAATTTGAGCTGATAAAATACCATGAAAATGCCATCCCAGTGGTATAGTTACCCCCCTCCCGCCTCTTCTTTAATCCCAACCTATGTCTTGGAATATTACTAACCGATGCTATTTGACCTTGATTACCTAACAAATTAAGGCACTCTCTTAGTTTTTAATTTATTAGCAGATGAAATGTGTCAAGTTGGAAAAACACAGGAAGCCTTATTTGGTAAAACAATGAAAGCAATTTTGGGAATCCGATGTAAATTTTCGTACCCAGTCCTCGGTCTTTTAAAACCATCAGTGGTGAACTGGGACGAGTGTACACGAAAAACAAACTTGTAGGAAAAACTTGCGGGAGTTTGTGTGCTCCTTATATTTTTGTTCGAGTATTTTGAGCCTTTAAGTGTGCAAGAGACCAAATTGTACTCTTGACTTTCGATAGTGTTGCTTTCAAATGGATTCGCTTTGAGCCAATAAAAATGCACGAAAAAAATCAAAGCAGCCAGTCAAAATAGTTGAAACTAGCATGGACCCCACTGTAATACAAAATAGCAAAATATAATGAAAATTTGTTATGTTAAAAAGATACAACAACGAAACTGGTAAAGTCAAATGAAACCGAGATGTGGTCATTACAAAAGAATTAACTGAAGAGAATGACTTGTTTTTGACCCCTAAAACAGAAGAATTGTGAACAACTTGACACTAAGTATGATGGTAACTTTAGCTTCGAGTCAAAAATAATTTTTATGTTAACTAAACATCAAGACAGTATTTCTAAACGTCAGTATTTCTAATCACCCTCCACACGGTGTTACAAATTATATTCCTATCAACTTGTTTGCTATATACACCGACGCAGTCTACACTAGTTTTTACTAGTTTCTACCATCAAGACAGTGAGTTTCAGCTACCTGACATATCATAAATTCAAGAAAAAAAATTTCTTTTAGGTTTGATTGTGTGTTTAATTTTGTCCTTTTTTGGTTAGATTCCTTAAAGGAGTAGTATGATTATACGGAATTTATAGATATTTTTATAGTTTTTTTTTTAGTTATTTTTATTCATCCCACAGAATAAAAACAAAAGCATTACTTTAGAAATAGGAATAATTTGTAATTATAAGATAAATATAATGATTACAAATGATTACAGTCGAGCCAGCTAAAGATATTTCAGGTTTTTTTGCTTGGTCACAGAATGATGCGAATCTAGAATCTGATTGATAAAATTGATTGAAAAACCAGATCGAGAGTGATCTAGTATGTAACACTGACAAACTCCCAAAGGCCATGAAAAGAAGCGCAAGTCCCTCAAAAAGTCAATGTGAAAACTTATAAGCCTCATAAGCAACCAAAGAGCAAGCTATACATTTCCATCCAATCTCCTACCGACCTAATCCAATAATCTATTAGTTGGATTCCACATATGGACTAAAAAGTCATCAAGGAGAGCTGATTCAATTCCCACCTTGGTTATCTTAAGAATATTTTTCTTGAACAACGAAGACTATGGAAAGATTTTTTAGTTTTTACTTTAGGTTGCGAGGAGTTTCCAACGGGACTCATTCCAGGTACGGTGCATTATCTACACGGCCCCACATGTGTTCTACATCTGAGCCAAGGAAACCCTTGAGGCTCGTGACATCGATGAACTTCATCGCAATCCAATTAAACGACTTCTTATTAATTTAATTCGATTTCAAGGGGATTCGCGTTCCATCTTCGGGGACATCCGGGATATTCCAGTGGCGGGACAAGGAGTGGCGAAGAAGAGCGAGTTTACAAAACATTTCATCTTTCTGACTACTTCTGCATGACCACCAGAATACGAAATCCAGAATGAAGAGTGGAAGTACTTTATTAATAAAGAAGAAAAATGGACAAAATCAAAAGAAGTCCGCGGCGAGGAAACAATTGCGAGGAGAAAAACAGAGTGAAAAGGAGAAAAAGATAACAACAACATGATGGTTATGATGGTGATGATGTTGGTGGTGACAATAATGGTGGTGGTGGTTGTGGTGACGACAATGATGATGGTGGTTGTAATGTTAATGAAGTTGATAGTGATGGTGCTGGTGATGATGGTAGTGGTAGTGGTGGTGATGGTGGTGGTGGTGATAGTGATGTTGCATGATGGTGGTTATGGTGGTGATGATCATGATGGTTCGGTAATGGTGCGATGATAATGATGATGACTACAAGGTTGTGATGATGGTGATAATGATGGAATTTACAATGATAATGGTGTTGTAATGGTCATGGTGATATGATCATGATCATTACAAAACAAGAAAAATAAAAGTGAAGAAAAAGAGACAATTGTAACTCTATGGCCGTTGATACAAGTATACCACAGGACACTATGGCATGTCCTGACATAGCCAACAGCGCTGTAATCTTTAACCATTACAGAACATCAAACAATAATGCTTCAGTGTTTCAGACATCCAAACCAATTTTATGTTAGCCGAATCTAAGAATATCAAAGAAAACCTTCTTACTTCAGGTGAAATGCAAAACTACAATAATTATGAGCTCAATAAGCTCTCACAATTTCTGCTTTAACTGATATTATGTATAATTTTAAACGTTTCGTTTAAGAGAAATACTGGTAGAGGAATTGGAAATTAGGATTTAAAAAACTTTTTTTTATATATAGTTTGATACTGGCTGTCATTTTGTAACTGTAGCTTCAGCTCCCTTGGCTATGAAAAACGCACGAATCAGTAACAAAGTGTCGATGTCTAATAAGCAAGTGATTGACAAAAAATAAAACAAAAATAAGCCAAAAAATATACTATTAATATGGCAATTAGACTAACAAACCTGTCTTATAATAACTAACAAAGGCGATTTGATAAATGAACTGAGTAAAAAGATAAACACAATGAGATTATGCTCATCGAAATCAAACCGCTAGTTTTACAAGTATAACTCACTTAAGGATATCGGCACAAGCTAAGAGGCTTGAAAACGCAGCCTTCAGGCACGTGCGGCTTTCTTTCAAGCTACAGCGTTAAAATATGAGTATCTACACTTAAAAACAGATTATCTAGATTCAAAAACTTCTGAAGCTTTTTTTTTCCCCCACAAAATACTAAGTGATATGGTAATAATTGCATTTCTCATATTTATAGATAAAATTTTGTTGTAAAGTGTTACATTTTTATCAGTAATTAAATGTTCCTGGCTTGATTAGCCTCGGGCTCATATTTGAGCCATTAATCATAGTAGTGTTTTCTAGAGGGATACAATATGATTGGACCAAGGTCTAGACCTCATAAAAGATGGTTTTAGTGAAGGTAGATAATTCCTTTGATTGGCTTACGTAACGAGTAGTTCGTGAACCATCCAGGCCAAATATCCTCTAGTATTCTGCCGAGTCATTCTGGACGTCATTCCACAGCCTTGGGGCAGTCTCTGGACTCTCCAGATTGGCGTCTTGTTAAAAAGGTGCTAACGATGTTTATTTGGAAAGAGGGGGTCATCGTACCCTCAACGAACTTCGCCTTCTTTAAGCGTCATGTTTGACAACTCTCATCAACCGCAGCTGCCTTACGGCTATTTTAAAATTACTTTCAGTTCAGCGCTCTCTTGTTCTCAGAGCGCGCAAGTTACAAACTAATAACTTTGGTTGCCTTAAGGCTGCCAGCATTTTCTAGTTGAAGGTTTGTTGCATTTGAGTAAAACTGCACGCGTGATAAATAAGGCGCCTCTGGCTCAAGTCCGCGTCCTTGTGAGCTCCCTAACCAGCTTATCGTTGATCCATTTTGCGCAAGTATGAACATATGGTTCGGATGAGGCAAGCCTTGGAGAAAACGATTCGTGCCAGACGGAAAAACCGAAAAAAATAGCGAGATGCTGAGTTGCACGAACACTGCACGAAATGACAAACTTGCGCAGAAAATGATCTGCAGTTCCGTAAATTGATCAGACACTTTGAAATGAAGAACAAACTTATTTTACAAAAAGAATACAAGTTATTTGGTAACATAAGAAAAACAAAAAAGGTAAGGAAAGCAAAGGTGAGGAAAGCAAAGAGAAGGATTGGAAAGAGTCACAAAAAAATGATAAAAAGACTCGACAAGGAAAAAATAATAAATAAAAGAAATGGCAGAAAATAAAAGAAAAAATAAAAATAGAAAACGAAACTAAACGAACGGGGAGAAACAAAAATACGATGCCAAAATGCATCAAGTCAGCCATAATAAGTTATCAATGAAATAAGACCTACATCAATTCCCAATCAAAAGCATAAGCGCAAAAACTTTAAAACTTCTAATTCCTTAGCTACTTTGGCAGTAGAAATGTCGTGAAGCGTCTGGATGAAAGTGATGTTATCCAACTACATAAAAACAATAAAGCACTCAGAGTTAGAATCCTGCTGGGGCTCAGCGATGTCTTATGTACCTGGAGATAATCTTCTAATGTCAACAGGAAATACGTGAAAAGTTTGAAAATTCTATGCAAGATCAACAACTCGATCACGACAACACGATATATCCAATGGAATAGATCGAGACATTTTAGCTAATTTCTGTAAGTGGGATTTTCGATTATTAAGAGTAAATTTCAAGTCGTTTTTGTTAGCCACCCATTTATTGAATCAAAGTGTTTTGTCATTGAGATGTTTGTACAAGATATTGACTCTACAACCCGAGCCCTCGAACACAGCTGGACAGCTGCTACATTCATATACATTTCATCTTGTGTTGATTGAAGACGTGGGGAACGAAGAGAGTATTTACCACTAGTTGGCACACTTTAATTGGAAAATCCTCAAGTAAGATAACCTGAGTTTCAGGCCCAAGGGAGGGGGAGGGGAGGGGGAAAGGGGAGGGGAGGAAGGGAAAGAGGAGCGGTTTTTTCTTGATCCTACCTCCCCCCCCCTAAAACGGCCTCAAATGGCACTGAAACTCCGACAGAAGACTAAAGAAGGTATGAATTGTGACTGAAGCAACTTTTGAAGCAAACTGTTGAGGTTTTTTTTTTTTTTTTGAATTCTGTATCATGACTGCCATACATTCTCTTATAAAACATACACAGAAACATAGCTTGGGCTGCCTGTGCTTTTACCACACGAAAAACTAAACAGCCAAAACCCGACTATTTCATGCAAAAATACATGACCTTAGTTCCTTGGAAAAAAGGACAAAAGGAAGTGAAAGACTGGAGGAAATAGTCGGGAAAAAAGGAAAAAAAATTACATGGATGTTCCACGGCGTCTTGTTTGTTTGTCTTGACACCCTTGCACTAGCAATAACAATAAAGTAGACTTTCTAACAGTGAAAACGAGTTAAGTCTTCAGGCATGCTGTTGTGCTTAAACTCGGGTGGATTTCGTCTGAGTGGGAAACCCAAGGTAATGCTGAGTAACAGCCATTACATTAGGTTCCACCACGGCGTCTTGTTTGTTTGTCTTGACACCCTTGCACCAGCACTAACAATAAAGTAGACTTTCTAACAGTGAAAACGAGTTAAGTCTTTAGACATGCTGATGTGCTTAAACTCGGGTGGATTTTGTCTGAGTGGGAAGCTCAAGGTAGTGCTGAGTAATAGGGTTAAAACACATTTTGTAACAGTGATTTTCAAATGGCTCCCGTATTCGACGAACGTGACTAGATGATATACACAAGATAGGTATTCACTAGCCACAATCGGCACATTTCTGTATTAACTTGGTAGGGTATACCATTAAAATTTGAACAACTATTCCTCTATACTGTATATATTAGATATACTGTCCTAATTATAAATAATAAATAAATAAATAATGCGCCAAATTTGACATAGTAAGTCTGTGTTAGTGAATCAGTTAAGGAAATTGGCTAGAGTACTAGACAAATCCGCGACGACTGGGGTCAAATACTAATAATTCCTACATGCAGGATACTAAGCTAAGGCTGAACATGCCAAGAAAATGAAAATGGTTTTGTTTTGGCCGAAAACTTTTCAAAGCTAAGAAACAAAGGCAGAGAATGAATTTGTAAAATCGTTACATTGAAGCAAGTAGCACTTCAGTGCAATCCCAAGTTGGGTTCCCTGTGGTTCTGCACAGCAAGCGTCATCACACGCCAGCTCCGCTAACAAAGATATAGCAAAAAGTAAAAGCACAAAATCAGAAATGAAATCTCCATTTGTCAGCTTTTTCTTTCCTAGAATGGAATTTAGAGCACCATATTGTAGCTCTTAAAAAAATTGAGGATAACCCCAAGGTCGTTCAAGGTGTTCAAACCAGACATTGGCTTTCAGTTCCATGCTGTTCATCCACGCATTCTCACGGCGTACAAACGAGTTTTAAATTGATGCTGTAGAAAGATGGTCGTTTCCTTTTCTAATTGGATAATGTATCTGGAGTGTGATAATGTTTATAACATCGGGGGCGGAAAATCTTCCTCCTTATTGGCTGACGTCTCAAGGCAATTATACATGTAAATTTTGCCCGCTGATCCAGCGTCATTTGTTTTTCTTACTCTTCTTTTCTTACTCTTCTTACTCTTCTTTTCTTACTTTTCTTTCTTTTGTTCGGGGTTGGGGTGGCGCCCTAGCTAACTGCAGAAGATTTCCACAACATTTATCAATAGACATCTACTTATCGTGAGAGTAGAGCGCATTGAGACGAATGTGTAATGTGCTATTTAAGAACCCTGATATTGTTATTATTAATAATGTTACTAATATTAATATTTATTTTGTTTTTGACTGTTGAATCTCTACTGATATAGGCTGTGACTTAAAAAATTTATCGTCTTTAAAATCGACAATTTTGCTATTAAGCTAGTTTAGATCATATAACTATTGTTTACTTGCGTATCTTAAAATACCAGAATAGAATTATGTACTAATTTGCTGCTGTAAATCAGCACATATCTTGCCCGGATGTTGGGTTACCTGTGTTGATGGTTCCACAGCTAACCCACTTGTAATTTATTTAATTTAAAATTTCAATTGTTGTTAAATTAATAATACTTCCAGTATATTAGCAATAATAATACAGTACTTATCATGTTTGTAAATTTTACTCACCCTTCTTTCTGTTGCAGTAGTCCACTGAGTTTAGCACAGCTGTCTCATTTAGGACGTGTATCTTGTAAGCTTATTTGGAGAAGTTTGATAGTGATCCAAACAGCCATTGCTGATACAAATTTTCCCCTTCTTGCCTGCGTCTTCCTCACGGAAACACTTCTAAACATATTGAGTAGACCAATCGTCGATAATGACTGACTATATTGACAAGAAAAAACAAAAATGACCAGATATAAAACCATGCACCAGATCAAACATTTTAATATGACACTTAAAAGGATCTAACCAAGCGAAAAAAAAAAAGGAAAATATCATAGTAAGTAAAGTAAGTAGCTCTATTCTGACGATTTAAGGCTCTACTCTTACCTTTTAGATGTTAAAAAGACAAACAAAACACCAAAAGCTTCGAAGAAACGTCAGAACAAGACGAAGCACTTCAAAAACCCCGCGAGTGGCTAAAAAATATCCTGACAGGGGAGGTGACTGTCAAATAAACCCTCTCTAGGGCTGGGTAAGTTAAAATTATTATACGGGAAAAACTGTCAATAATAAAACCCAACTCACAATTCTAATTTTTGACAGGAAAATTTTTATATACTGGATATTCATCTATTTTTTTCGTTAATAACGTCGATTTTTGTTTTGAGAAATATTTTTAGAAATTCGAGATTCAAGAGAACAATTCTACCCTACCCCTCTTCTACATGAAGTTGTTCTAGTCGTTGTCAAAACAAAATGGCGGCGTTTGCTGTGCATGTCAGCAGTTTGCAGAGTTCTTGCCTTCGTGCGGTCGCAGAACACGTCAAAGAACACCAGAAATCGTTGCATTTATTACCTAATGAAGTAAAAGATAAGCTCGTGAAGTTGTTTTCAAAAAGGGGTCTTTTGAACGACGAAATACTCACAAAGGTAAATAGAACTTTTCAGCTGTAGTTCGTTTTAGTTTGAAATCAAAAAAATCTCAGGCCAGAAAAATATATTAGGAGCAAAAAACAGCACAACCTAATCAGGTCATATAACTAAGAGGTTATTTGTATGTGGAGGTAAATGATATCTTGGGAACTTGGATGGGAAATAATAAATTTTGTTAGTTTGTAATGTTTTTGTTTTCTCTTTTCCTTCCCAAGATACTTACTCCTTCAATAAGAGAACTTGATCTGAGTGAATCCTTACCAACAGACGTTGGTTTATCTGCATTATCACGCTGCAAAGGACTAAAAAAGCTTGATCTTAATGCAGTTAAGGATCAAAGAGAAAACATATTTTCACAAGGTATAACCTGTACATGAATTAATTTAATTAATTTTTTAAAATTAATTTATTTTTGCTACCGTTAGTATTTGGGGATCTCAAAGTATCATAACAGTACTGCAATCTGCAATCTTGATTGCTGTATTTCCTCTTGTTTTATTGGGGCATCTTGCAGCTCTAACAAAATCTAGTTCAATTAACCAATCCAGTTAGAACAGATTTTGTATGACTGTGAAAAGCTCACAGCATGAACATGTGACATGGTCAAGGCACAGCAAAGCATGCTTTTGGCACAAACTGTGCTACAAGCTTTTCAAAATATACAAAAAGCATACAAAATCTGCTTTATGATGTCTTATCACCACTACAGTAACTACTAGGCTGATTAAATAAACAACAAAACTACTTCAAGAGAAGGGCACAAGAACATTCTTTTTCATGCACTTGCCATCATCTTCTCAGCTCACATCCTTGTCAGGCATGCACAAGAAAAAGAGTGCACATGTGCCATTGTCTTGAGGTAGCCATGTTGAGCTAAATCTATTTACTAGCTGCTAGGAATCTAGTGTGTATTATCTTCAATATACTCAACATGCCCCCCCCCCGCTCCATACCCCACCTTCTCTCAAATAATTACCATAATACTCCAGTTTTGAGTTCTCCATTATACAGGGTTAGCCTTGTTTTTGTGTAGAATATTCACGCACTTCAGTGAAGGTCCATGGAATTTCAAAGTGTTTGTATTGTTAAAGTTGTGCATTCTTCGATCTATCCTTGTTATTTATGCATATTTTGACACTGAAATGAGGCTAACCCTGTAGAAATGAGTCTGTAATCAAGACACACAGTGGTATTCGGCAAAATCGAAAAAGGTCCATTAGCTTGAGAAGACAGAGTTTGTTTCTCGACAGAAGCTTCTGAAGTTAGTGAAACTCAGAAACTTGTAAAGCAATTGAATAAATTCATTCATTTTTACCTACTTACCTAATGTTACAATGTGCAAGAGCTATACTTTCATGACAGTTTTATTGTCATTATTTTTCAGGCATTATTAATGTGGTAAAAGGTTGCACCAAGCTTCAAACATTATATCTTCGACGCTGTGTCAATATAAATGACACAGCCATTACAGCATTGGCCTTGAACTGTCCTTATATACAGCATCTCAACATAGCAGCATGTAACATAACTGACAAGTCCTTGAAACTACTAGCTAATAAATCCAAGTATCTTCAGAGTTTGAATGTGTGCAGAACAAAGGTATACTAATACTAAATGTATTGATTTTATAGGAAGCCTTGCACTTTTTCTTGTAAGTTAATCTAGAAGGAATTGGACATCCAAAACCATGGCCACTATTGCGTCATAATATTAATATGGTTATGTTGACATTGATGATCATGGTGGTGGTGTTGGTGAAAAGGATTATGGTGATTAAAACATTGCTGGTGGTTTATCATAATATTGCAATTGTGTTTTCTCATCTTTACAGGTCACAGATGATGGAGTAATGAGCCTAGCTAATGGTTGTTGTGCAGCCTCATTAAAGGTATGTACAAATTTTTCAATTCTCCCTCAATGCATACATGTACATCTTCTGCATATCATCAACTATAGCTTGTAGACCCTTTGGATAAAATTATTAGATGAAAAATCATTTTTCTTCCCAGTTGATTGTGCAATAAAAGTGCCTAATATGCTAATGATGCCATTCAATGTATGTAATATATACAATTTGAGTGGCGATGCTGTATCTGATATACAAGCTCAAGTTGCAGGCAAGAGATTATAGATCAGATATAGCACCGCCACTCATATTGTATATTGCTTGATAATAATGTCTAGGTTAGCTATATCGTGTTTTACTAATATTTTGAACATACGTGTGAATTTGGCTGAGAAAATCAGCTTTAAAGTTTATGCAAATCAGGATGATACTGTATGAGAAATACACTCTCCTCCACACTTATGATTTTCTATTGTCTTTACCTCAATAATCATTCATGAGTATCATAAAATATCTTTAAAATGTAACCATGACTACATTATTGTAAGGGTGTATACCATTAAGACTGTAATTAATAGAGCAGATTTTGTATGAATGAAAAATGCTACAGCACATTTGTAGCTTACCATAGCACTACTGTACTTTCGCCATAAATACATGTTGTGATTGGATGATTCACATGCAAACAATGAGAAGCCATTTCAGTATTATTACCCCTGGTAAGGTAAGGGAACCAACATTCATACAATAGACCGTTTTCTCAAGGTTGCGTGTGCATCCAAACTTGACAGGCCACAAAACTGAAAAATGCAAATTCTATATTTAAAGATGAGAATAATCAATTTTATGAATTCTTATTGAAAAATTTCAAAGAAATGTATGATAATTCTTGTTATAAAGATCCTGTTCTTGTATCATGGCCCATCAATTTTGTTGGATTTGGATGAGTGCCCAACCTTGAGAAAATGGTCTATTGGCTTTTTGGGAAGAGCAGACACTAGGGCCAGCAACAAACCATATCAACATCATTTTCTGTAAGATACAGTATGTGGCAAGTTCACATTATTATAATTCAGTAGATTCTTTGAATTTAAAAGTAAGAGTTCTTCATAATTTTCCTTACTGTTATTAAATAATTTAGTGCATGTGTTTCCAACAAAAATATAATAATTATTTCTTGAATTTAGGAACTCCATGTTGCACATTGCCAAGAAGTATCAGATGATTCATTAGAAGCTATTTTAATGCTCTGTCCTAAGATATCCATACTGATATTCCATGGCTGTCCACTGGTAACTGAGAGACTGAGGTATGCAATGGATGAAGTTGCAGAGAGGGGCGGCAACATGAAGCAAGTTTCCTGGACAGTTTATTAGTACATGTAACTTCCAAGGCACAATTTTGTAAATGTTGTAAAATACATATAGAATATTGTTTTAGGATCATAAATCCATTAATATATGTGTGTAGTGTATTTAAAAAAGATGACACAGC
>JAADYU020081345.1:0-13877 GCA_011763375.2 Heteractis magnifica
AGTTTGATCGATTTTGGAATATTTCTCTCGTTTGGGAATTGTGTTTTCTAATTCCAGACGACTTGGAAATAGGCGCCTGCACTGGCACCCTAACCAAGGATACGACTTTCAATGGTATATTCTTACGCCTTTAAAGTACTAAGTAAAGGAACAGCTTTATCTTTTTGAACTTGTTGATTCCAATGGATTGTCCACTTTCACAAGCTGTTCATAAGTCAATGGTGTGTTTCCCATGTAACGGGTCAGTATGTCCGCCTTATACATCTACTTCAAAAGCGTTGTCATGGCCAAAAGCAACAAGTGACAACTCAAGACCGAAAGCAAGTTTACGTCGGTAGTTTTAAAGGCCCGTTTACAATAGTAGTTGTCGCGCGACTTACCCAAATCGCGAGTGTTTGCACTAAATTTTGAGCATGTTCGAACTGTTAGCGACTTGTGCGCGATCTGCCGCCTTAGAATCGCCATAAGATCGCAGCTCAAATCGTGCGACATTGCTAGGTAAACGCGTCTTACTTGAGTTTTCAGGCTCACATTGAACTTGCCAGCATAGCATTTGAACTAGCCATTGTAAAAAGACGCTAAAATGACAGCGTCTGAATTGATGTACTGCTGGAAAAACACTTGGCCAGTAGCTTTCGGCTCAACGTCAGTATTATGCTAATTCACCTGAACCTGCATGTGATTCAGTGGAAAAACCTTGGTCTTTTTCTTTCTCTCTCTCTTTCTTTCTTTCTTTTCTTCTTGATCTTTTAACGACATGCTTCGGGATCGATTTCGGGATCTTCAGCGATAAAAAATAATTTTTATTAAGCTTTCAAAACAGGAATAAATAACAATATATGATAATGAGAAAATAAGATATAATAGCACTAATAACGTTCTCCGGCCATCGCTGTAGTCCTACGTTAGCATGTGTGTTTAGTTAAGATTCAATTGCACAAACACACAGACCTCTGTTATGGACGCAGTGTGCACTGTTTGCCGTTATTGCAAATTGTATTTTGCGAAATGATTGAATCAGCTGCAACCTTTGATTTCGCATCTATCATATAAATACAGGTAACTTCTATCTGAGAGTCACCAATTAGTTGATCAGGTCAAGATGATGCTTGTCATAGGATTTGCGCTTTTGTGTGTTCTTGCACCGTCGTATATAGAAGGTAAGACAGGAATCAAACGTTTTATTGTTCTATTGGATCTATACTCGACGACTTTTATTATTTAAATAATATTAAATCCATGATTGACTGTAAGTAGCTTATCTCAGATGAGATCCACCACTGAATTATAAGGTAATTTATTTAAGTATGCACAGTAAAAACTTTTTCCTTAAAAGTAGTCGAAAACGTTTTCTTGAATTTTGACAGTTCGTTTAACTATTTTCATTACTAATTTTCTTCTCAGCATGTGGGAATCGTCCTGCTGGAATGAGAGTCGTCAGTGGTCAAAATGCTATGCCTCACTCCTGGCCTTGGCAGATCTCTCTTCGTGTGAACGGCGGCCATAGCTGTGGAGGATCTCTGATCACTCCTGAGTGGGTCGCAACTGCAACTCACTGCGTTGAAAGAAACCCTAATCCAAGTATTTACACAGTTGTTGTTGGTGAGTTTCAGCATAAGATGTTTGTCGTTTTAATACCGTCTAATCTGGACAAAATATTGGACAAAACTGTTGGGACTTTTTGGTGGCTCCCTAACTATTTCAAGTGGAAAGATGCCTATGTCACTCCCGTCCCCCTACCCGGTACCTCCGTCCCCCACCTCAATCATGGAACGGGGATTTCTTAGCTGCCATATAAAGTGTTCTTTGCCCTCATAGCCTGTGTAAAGTCGCTTCTCGCCCCCTCCCCCCACCCCCGGGGAAGTAGCGGCGCTGTACACAGGCTACCCTCACCGGATACCCTCATATAATAGTGACATTGATTTCAATCTAATGAAAGGTGCTCATCGTCAAAGTGGTATGACCAGTTTCCAGCGCACACACCGAGTGTCACAGATACACATGCATCCAGGATATACACAGCTTAGAAACGACTTTACTCTTCTAAAACTGTCAAGCCCAGTCCAGCTGAGTTCTCAAGTCAACACTGTGTGCCTGCCAAATGCAGGGAGCCGCATAGCACAAGGAACCCGGTGCTACATCACTGGTAAGGTGTTTAGAAAAAACCCGGGATAGAGTCAGATGCGCTTGACCAATCACCTTAGCGGAGACGCAACTCACCACTGTTACCACTGAAGATTAGTAATATATTCTAAGTACCTACACATGAACATACAATGAGATATGGAGTGGGCGAAAAGGCTTGCCGTCCATGAGCGTCCTACCTATCTAGCGCTAACTAGGAAAAAATTGCAGTCGAAACGGATTTTCTCAGAGAACTTTAATTTAACTTTAATTTGCATATCTATCCTGATCCATTTTTTGCTACATATTTTGATAAAATCTTTTATTAGGTTGGGGAAGAACAGTGGGCGGAGGTCGTGGTGCTGATACGCTACAGCAAGCTGTTCTTGTAGTCGGCAATGACCAGGATTGTATCAGGCGAAACAGTTATATTAATCCTGTCGATCCAACGAGCATGATCTGTGCAGGTGCTCAGAACGCCGCCGGTGGCTGCCAAGGAGACAGCGGTGGACCATTCGTGTGCCAAGAGAATGGCAAATGGGTTCTCCGTGGTGCTGTCAGCTGGGGACATCCTATGTGTCGCACTGATCACTACACTGTGTTTGCTAGAGTTAGCAATTTCAGAAGATGGATTGATCAAAAAATTTCAGGTCAGTATTTTGCAGGACTTTTAGGCTTCCTCCCAAATTTACAAACTAAATTTAATAATCTTAAAAGTATACTAAAAATAGGCTGCGTTGAGTGGAACTGAAAAAAGCCAAACTGCATGCTCACTTTCACTGGAAAGATTTTTCGTTTGTATACCATTTTGGAATCCAAATTTTATGGTTCTAAAATGATTCTTTGGGTATTCCGCTACAGTGCTAGAGAGCGTTAGCCACTTTCCACTTGTTCACTGGTCGAACTTATAGCATGTCATATCGAGGTCACAACTTAAAAACTTTAAATAATTCTTATTCGAAAATACCTTAAAGCCTCGGTTATTGTATTTATTATACACCGACGCAGCCTATACTAGTTTACTCGCTGGTGGTTTCCGTTGATATCTTATCACGTGACTGTTTGCTAAAAAGGGTATTAGCACAAATAATTACGTTAACGTTCTTTTCCTTTTTTAGGAGGCGGTGGCGGCGGCGGCGGCGGCGGCGGATGTAAGTATGATAATTATTGGAGCTGTTATTTATTAGAAAATCTAATTGACAAGATATTGATTCGTATCCCGTTTGCATTTTTATAGCCTTTTGTCGAGACAGGGATCCTCGTTGTGGACAATGGCCACGCCACTGCTCTAGCAACTCCTATGTCAGAGCTAACTGCAAAAGAACCTGTAGACTCTGCTAAGGTCAGTACTGGGAATAATACAATCCCCGTCCAGAGTCCACGTTTCTCCTGGTCAGTCAGAAATTAGGAAAAGCGCGGCTCTGGGGACGAGATTGGAAAAATACATTACCTCTGCAATCAGTGTACGCATGTGTAAATGACCGACGAACGCTGGTTTATTTATTTTTTCTTTTATTTCAGATATTACATCTTAATTTCACTGTGACAGCATAAACGCCTATGTAATAAAATTTATGAGAAAATAAAGAGTGTAAAAATTTATTTTAGTTTTCTACATTTTTGACAAACAACTGAATGGAAAATTTTGATTTGAATCTTTGGATGGTAGCTGCGAACAAATTCTTACAATTTAACCAAAGCGATTCTTGATATTAGAGCGCGTGTAAGAGTACGAGTTTTTTCCACCAAGTGTCGATCTTCTTTTTCAAAAACTACATTTCCAAAGCTTTTCAGCAAATGCACTTGTCAAGGAAACATTTGCTTCTATAGATTCGCAACTTTAAGTATTTTCAATTACAATTGATTTCTTTTTTGGGATAAATTCATCATTCAATTTTACGGTCATTCGAACATGTTCACATATCACATTTATTATTTATCGAGCGCTTAAAAACAGATTCGTAAGCGTAAATGATTCACTCCTTTTTCAATATTTACCTGACTGGATGTCTGATAATATCTATTCTCGTAAAAGATAAAAATTTCCCAATTTTTTAAAATGTATAATAGAGCAGTTACTGAATTCTCTGCAACAAATATCAATTGAGTTATAATGCAGTGAAAACCCTTGACAATTGTTCTTTTTCTGGATTGATTGATTGTCAAGAAACATTTAAACAGGTAAAGGCTGTGCAAGTAGTCAAGAACCACCATGACACGCATGACCACATCCATACACATCTGAGTAAAATGGCTGAATGAATCTCACATTTATTTGCAAATAAGATGCGTTTGTTTTCAGACCAGGCATTAGTTTAGCTTGCAAAAGCATTTCAGCTGATATAAACAGCGGAAAGTCTATAAAAAAGCCACCGCTAAACTATATCTTCATTGGGAAATTGAAGCTTTTAACTCTTCCAAGTTTGTCTGCTATGATTTTTTGTCTTGGATTGGTTTTTGCCCTTTTAGGGCCATCTCTCTCTGAAGGTATGGAATTTTCTCAGTTTCTTTGAAAATTCGCTCAAGATTATAGACATTAATTGATTATAGGTGTTAATGAGGCAACTTGCAATGTATTTTTTTCTGCAGCTTGTGGGGTCACACCCTTTAGTGCTCGCGTCGTCAATGGAGAAAACGCTCAACAACACGCCTGGCCCTGGCAGATCTCTCTACGTGTGAACGGACGCCACATCTGTGGAGGATCTCTGATCAAACCTGATTGGGTTGTAACTGCAGCTCACTGCGTTGATAGAAACCCAAGCCCAAGTGGATACACAGTTGTTGTTGGTGAGTATGATCGAAAATAGTCGTGGGAATTAAATCATGGGATACAACAAATCTTTTTCAATAGACCTCTTTACCTTCGTATGCAAATTGCCCATTTCAGACCACGTGGCATTCTCATGGGAATTGTTCTTTTATTATGAAAATGTTAACCTATTAACATAAGAAAGAATCAATTCCCAAGAGTGACATCACGTGGTCTGAAATGGGTAAACAAACAACGAAAGTAAAGTGGTCTATTAATGCTCTTTTTAGGTGCTCATCGCAGAACAGGCTCAACTTCTGTCCAGGAAACTTTCCGTCTTCGTCAGCTTTTCAAGCACGAAGGTTTCAGCATGAGGCACTTAAAGAACGACATCGCTCTGCTTCAACTGGAGAGACCAATCCGGGCCAGCTCAAAGGTCAACATCGTCTGTCTTCCATCATCTGGCAGCAAGGCCCAAGTAGGATATCAATGCTACATTACAGGTAATTTGGTAATTTCGCTCTCGTCCATTTGTAAATCAAAGACTGTTACTCCAGTTAAACCCAGAATAAGAGATTCTGATCTTTTGTTTTAATAAGCATATTTCAAGAGGCCATCTGGGTCAATACAACGCTTATTGTCTCATTTGCAACTCGAATCATTCTTAATTATCTTCGCAGGATGGGGACGTACTGTTGGTGGTGGAAGCGCCGCTGACACACTCCAACAAGCCATGCTTCCAGTCGCTAGTCACCAGGACTGCTCTCGCGTTAATGGCCGTCTTGTGCCAGTTCACGAGCAATCTATGATCTGTGCTGGTGGTCAAGGCAAGGGTGGTTGCCAAGGAGACAGCGGTGGACCATTTGTGTGTAACGAGGGCGGAAGATATGTTCTCCGTGGTGCTGTCAGCTGGGGACATAGCATGTGTCGTACTGATCACTTCACTGTGTTTGCTCGCGTCAGCAGCTTCATTGGCTGGATCAACGAAAAGATGTCAGGTAATTGACTAAAGAGACGGTGTTTTTCTTGTAAAACTTCATATGCACTCACCGAACGTTGTGAGTTTTATATGAATATTGCGCTAAGTTGCCTTTGTTTTGTTTCGCAGGTGGTGGTGGTGGTGGTGGAGGAGGATCAGGTTGGTTATTTTCATTTTTGTTCTTATCAGAATGCCTTTACCGTATAAATCATATCTGTGAGATGAATTGTCATAATGGCTTTAATTTGTTGTTGTTGAAAATGCTGCTGCTGCTGCTGATGGTGATGATGATGATGATGATGTTGTTGGATGATGATGATGATGATGTTGTTGGATGATGATGATGATGATGTTGTTGGATGATGATGATGATGATGCTGATGCTGATGCTGATGCTGCTGCTGATGCTGATGCTGCTGCTGCTGCTGCTGCTGCTGATGATGATGATGATGTTGATGACGATTTTGATGCTAATGATGATGATGAGGATGATGATGCCGGCGTGATGATGTCGGTGATGATGGTGATGATGGTGAAGTTGATGTTGTTGCTGTTGTGATGATGATGAATATGTTAGAATTAAACTCCTTCATGCATATTATCACCAGCTCCTTCAAAAAGGTTTCCATTTTGTCAATTGTAGGATCCTGTCGAGATGAAGATCGCCGCTGTCCACAGTATACGGCTTACTGCTCCTATCACCCCTACGTTAGGGCAAAATGCAAAAAGACCTGCAGGCTTTGCTAAGGTAAGCAAACAGGATGTAATCACAATGTAGACTTTCCTTTGGGCTTCTTGCCTGCTCTGATATTGGTCCAGTACGTAAACGATCATTCGCTATTTCGGAGTTGTGGTTAGCATTGAATTATGGGGCTGTTTTAAGAGACACACTTTTCATCTGATGATGTCATATAGTGCCGATATACAGGGCGAGAGAATGTGAAAGTAATGCATTTTCAACATCTGGGATATCAAAATTTTCCCAGGGGAATCCCGTACATCTTCCCACTTATGTTCTTCAAAATGACCGATCACACAAATTAGATGTTTTAACGATTCTGAATCTTTCTTCCGTAGATTTCCAAGCACGTGGATAAATATCAAAGTTGCTTGAATAAACATGTAGTTTTTAGAAAGTAATTGTTAAACAAGAAAATATGAACTGCATCATTAAAATAAGAAAACATATCGTGTGTTGGTATGTGAATGATGACACAAATGAAAACCCTATCTGGTGATTGCAAGCACACAACTGTTGTTGCCGACAGCTAAACGTGCACTGAAGCTGCGCATGTGCGTTGATGTCTCACGTGACATGTTCCTAAATGTGGTTGCGTAGAAAAACCCCAATCCTACTATGACCAAGCTATGACCAAGCTATGACCAAGCTATCGTTACTGGGTATGAAAGCAATGCTGTCTCCTACTAGGAAAGTTGATTGCTCAGTTATTTTCGGCCCAATCAAAGTTATTATTGTTGTTGTTTTTCGCTTGCTTGCGAGGTAAAAATCTAAAATGATTCTAAACATAATTTTGAATATTGTAAATAAAATTGAATTAAATTCTTTTGTTATTTCTGTATCTAACTCTTGGGCGTTAAGATCTTCCTGTTAGATATCGCATTCGATAAAGCGCCTATCCTCTAAGAGGTTTCGTTTGCAGTCAATCTGAGGCAACTCTTTATAAGGTTCCTTAGCGCGTGTGCGTGGAAAAATAGGTGCAAAATCTCGACCTCCCCTCAGGGTTTACTGACGAAGACCAAGACAAATGCAGCTAATCATGGGAAACTATCCCCACAGATGATTATTGCGGTAAAATCACTGAAAGTTAGTTAGTTATTCCCACTAAAACGTAGAATTTACCATGAATTCACACTTTTGATTTATAAATCCTCCAGCTCTCAAGCTTGCAGTAATGTTTTTCATAGTGTTTTTCAAAATCAGTTTGGATTAGAGTTGATTTAATAATTTGGTGATAATGACGATGATGGTGATGGTTATCGTAATGAAAAAATATGCTCTTTTAGTGTCTTTTATATTAAGCGCTCTCACTCGAATTGGAGATACCGTCACCACTCCTAGATTCAATGAATGCGAATAGACCTCTTTAGCTTCGTTGTTTGTTTTACCCATTTCAGACCACGTATGTCACTCTTGGGAGTTGTTTCTTTCGTATGTTAATATTTTAACACGTTCATCATAAAAGAACAATTCCCAAGAGAATGTCACGTGGTCTGAAGTGGGCAATTTGCATACGAAGTTAAAGAGGTCTATTCTCTGTTCGTATCCGCCTTCTTTGACGGAGCTGAGTAGGAAGATCGGGGTACTCTGAGTACAAAGCCCCGTAGAAAGAGAAACAGAGACGTACGTACCATATGCTGTAGTGAGGACAATCGACATCATCAACTGCTTTTGATTCATTGGCAACACTTTGCTATTGCAGCTGATTAACTGATTCAACTAAAATTTTGGAGAAAAAATGCGATTTATAAGGTGAATCAATATATATTTTAAGGACTGAAAATACAAAAGTTTGGTCGACTTGAACACAAAACCGACCATGACGTGACTGTCAATTTCAAAAAACTTCAAGCGCTGATCAAACAGTCTGTGTTTTTCTTGCAAATTTGCCGGCCTATCGTCGCTTCTAGCTTTGCGAAATCAAATTCTTCCATTCTTCCGCATGTGAGTTCTTTGCAGCTGTTATAACGAAATAAAATATAAAAGAGCAAGAAATCTTTGAACCATTTCATTCAACGGGCAAGTCGTTATTCCCATAATGATCTTTTGTCTGGGATTGGTACTCGCCCTCTTAGGGCCATCCATTTCTGAAGGTAAGACTGGTATGACATTGAAGAATGGATACCCCTGTAAAATGCCGGGAATCAATTCATAGAAAATTTCTTTGAAAATTTCGTGCTATGTCCGTGACGGTGCCGTCTAAAAGCATTTTGACTGGACGACGGACAATTTTGGGCGATGTGATTGGTCCAACGGATGGCGTAACATCCGTACCGTTACCGTGCCTGTTGTTTCTAGGTTTGCTCACACAATATCTTCTGTAAGAAGATGTTACATAGCTAGAAGCTTTCCGCTGAGTTCGTTAAGTGGTTAAATTTATTTAGTGCGTGCGATTACGAAGCAAAATTCGGTCAGTTTATTGATTGCCGTACATGTATCACTGATTTTTTTCAGCTTGTGGAGTGAAACCCTTCAGTGCGCGTGTCGTCAATGGAGAAAACGCCCGACAACACGCCTGGCCCTGGCAGATCTCTCTTCGCGTAGGAGGACGCCATATCTGTGGAGGATCTCTGATCAGACCTGATTGGGTTCTAACTGCAGCTCACTGCGTTGAGAGAAACCCACGACCAAGTGGATACACAGTAGTTGTTGGTGAGTAGATTTAAGAGGAGAGAGACTTTCAAGCTGCGTAATTCTTTCTTCGGCGCTAACGCTCAAAAAAGAGACCCCGGATTTATGGATATATAGATCAAGAATTCCAATCTAATCATCGGTTATCAAAACTCTTTTCAGGTGCTCATCGTAGAACAGGAACAACGTCTGTCCAGCAGTCCTTCCGTCTTCGTCGACTTTTGATGCACGAACGATATAGGCAGCTAAGGAATGACGTAGCTCTGCTTCAACTGGAGAGACCAATCCGGGCCAGTTCACAGGTCAACACGGTCTGTCTACCATCATCTGGCAGCAAGGCCCAACCAGGATCCCAATGCTACATTACAGGTAATTTCTTTCTCGCTTTTGCCTTGATTCAATTTTTATCAATTTACGACTTAATTTATACTTGATTATTTTCGCAGGATGGGGACGAACTCGTGGAGGTGGAAGCGCCGCTGACACACTCCAACAAGCCATGCTTCCTGTCGCTAGTCACCAGGCCTGCTCTCGCGTCAATGGCCGTCTTCTTCCAGTAGACGAGCGATCTATGATCTGTGCTGGTGGTCAAGGCAAGGGTGGTTGCCAAGGAGACAGTGGTGGACCATTTGTGTGTAACGAGGGGGGTAAATGGGTTCTCCGTGGTGCTGTCAGCTGGGGACATAGCATGTGTCGTACTGATCACTTCACTGTGTTTGCTCGCGTCAGCAGCTTCGTTGATTGGGTCAACCAGAAGACGGGAGGTAATTACATTACAATTGTATTTATGATTACTATCATATTAGTCTTTTTATCATAGAGTGATTGCAATAAACCCGTTAAACAAAATCTAATAGTCAATGACTAATAGTCAAATCCCAACAATAGAAAACAATAGAATTAGTGTCTACTAACCTCTATTAGACTAATAGCTATTTCACGGGTTTATCACTCTATCATCATAAACTTTGTTGTTATTAGATACTCAATATAGAGATTAGTATCACGTTTTTTCTTCCCGTTTTCTACATGTTCTTTTCGCTTTTATTGCCCAAGCGCGCAAGTTTCCATAACTTATATGGATCGAGCAAGCGAGGTTAATAAGATGTTTATTATATGGCAAGGCGAACACAAAAATAAGGCCGGTTTGTGGTCCGTACCGTACGTTGTGGACCGCAAATTGGCCAGTGATAGCGCGTGAAGTTACCTTGCCATATAAAACTAATTATTTATTTATTTCCTTAAATGATGAATGTTATTATTTTTTAACAGGCGGAGGAGGAGGAGGAGGTGGTGGTGGAGGAGGAGGAGGAGGAGGAGGAGGAGGTTGGTGTTTATTGTTTACATGATTATTGACCCATTCATAATCTTTATAAGTCAAGCGAGCTCCGAAACCGTCGCGCTAGTTTGCTGACAGATGAATGAGACCCACCAGATCATAACTCACGGCATGTCAACTCAAATCTTAAGTACCAGCTAATGACTCAAGATAAAACTCCATTATCTCTGTGGCATACATTGTTTGTCTATCACAAGTTTTTAACTCATCTTCTTTATTTCGGTATGATTTGTTACAACTCTGAGTGGCAGTTATGGATGTCAGCGGTTGAGATACAAATGAGACAACAAGAATTGTATTGACCCGATAGCCTCACTTATATGATTCTTAAAACAAAAGAATTATATCTTATTGCTGGCTCAACTGTAATAAATAACAGCCATTTTAAGGCATCTGTGAAGAATAATCTCATTCACGTGGCTATTTTTGTTGTTGTAAACAGGTTCTTGTCGGGACATGGACAGGCGATGTCCGTCATGGACAAGATATTGTTCTTGGCACCAATATGTCCGATCAAGATGCAAACGAACCTGCAGACTTTGCTGAAGCTTATGAACTGGTGTAAATGATTAGAAAAAAAGCTAATAAAATAATGGAATAAAAAACAGTCAACTATGATTCTAACGGAGTCAATGCTCATCTAACTTGATGACTAAATATATAGAGGATATTACACGGCGTCGCGAAGATATGAAGTTTATCTTCGAGTGGTGAAAACAATATTTCACGAGTAAGCGCAGCGAACGAGTGAAACATTGCTTTCAGCACGAGAAGATAAACTTCATATCTTCAAGACACCGTGTGATTTTTTTATTATATAGACACAGAAAATCTTTCTTTGCTGTCGGCGATAATCACAACAACAATAATCACAACATGCTGTCCCTTTAACTCTGCAAAACTCACAGCTACTCGGATCCACTTTTAGCTGATTTGGCTTCGTTTTCCTTCTCTCTTCGTAATTTAGATGCAACTAATTGCATGTCTTTACGTCATAGATAGTTTTTTCTTTCATATCTTCGAGTTTTGGACGTTTTATGTCTTATTCAAGACTTTTTCGCTCGTCATTTTTCAACCGGCTTGTTTGGCAGCTTGGCAAAATTGAGCGAACAAAGACGGAAATGACGTCATCGATATCCTCACTAGTGAGGATATGGAAAATATGTCACTGGGTTCCCGGTGTAGTTTCGTATCATGTTTACGAATGGTTTATTTTCTAGTATCTCACTCATGTCTATATAATAATTATTGATAACAAGGTTTTACTTTTCTAGTTTACAATCCATCTTGTGGTACCATTTATATAAATCAACTAAAGCTGATATTCTGCGATTAATCGACGATCAAAATTCGACGACTACAAGGACCGATCAGTATTATTTATCGCCTTGCAGGGTGGGCAAGAGGGATTCTTGGGGGATCACAAGGTTTTCCAACGACCACAATCAGCAAAAAGCGACAGACAGTAAAATCAATCAAAATAAATGTTGAATAAAATCCTCTCTTAAAAACAGAGAAAATTTTTTCTGCCTTAGAGGTAGAAATTTTATACTTTACGGTAATAACCATTCGCTGATGCGTAGATTTAACATATCTGATTGGTTCGGTATCCTACTTGTTTTTGTACAATCGTATTGTTTGCGGCCCTCAATTCGTCAAAACGATATGACGGATTCGACTCGAAAAAATATTCAATAATTTTCAAAAGCACTTTAAAGATTTTGAAAGCTTTCCCTGGTATAAAATTGCGAAAATGCAAAAAAGGGTAGATAGCAAAGGTGAAAAAGGCCGCTCTAAGTAAGGAAACTTTCAGTAAGCGTGAAATATTTGCAAAATCGACAAAATTGGTTAATAATGTTCCCTTTGCGTTTTATTGTGGTTCAACAGGCTTGCTACGTACGATATATCTTAGCAATTTGCATAGGGGTATTTCGTGGGCAAAATAATACAAAATCATCGATCAGAAATTGGTGACAAAAAGACTTTGTTAAACCTACCCCCCCCCCCCCCCCTCCATAGCTTATCTCGCTCCTTTCTTATTTCCCACTGGTCGAATATGAAAATAACACACACATGATCAGGTCAGCAAAACGGCGCTAACAAGATTATAACAGGATCGTTGAATTTGAAAATAGCAGTACAACAGTCTCCGATTTTCTTGTTTAACAATCAAACATGACAAAGACGTGCAATGCAAGGAAAGCCCTCTTTCTATTTTAAAAGGTGAATCAATAACTACTCCAGATATTGAAAAGACAAACTAAAAAAGTAAATATACACCGGTATATTTCAAAAAGGCTTTCGTCGCCAAAGGCCATAGGAGACCTTATTGGACACCTTACCAAAGATGCCAAATGATAACATCAAGAAGCGAGCTAGCGCTACAAAAGGGTTCTTTTGGCTGGAAGCAGTCCTGAATGTCTGAGCATTAGCCTAAAGACAGAATATATATAGTTTTAGACAGAAACAGATCTTGAAATGACTTATTTCCTATCGCCTGTTCGCATGGCGATGACAACCTTTTTGAAATAGCTGTACACACAAAACTGACATCAATGTCAAGCAGGAAGACTCAAGGAAGAGTGCTGAACAAAGATTGTATTATCTTGCAAATAAGCACAACGTATCTTGTCATCAAGCTGGTACAAACTCAAGTTTGTCTATTTATTTTGTTTTATTTCAGAATTTGCTCGAAGAACTTCAGGTGCTGTAGGAAAATCACAAGTTTCATTCTCTTCGTGTACATCACTAAAACCACTGAGGTTGATTGCTCTCAGAGGTTTTTCATTTTGATGGTTTTTTATGGCCTTCCAAAGACGGAACCTGCACCTTTTTTCGTATTGATTCGAGTAGTTACATTTTAAAGAAAAATCATTTCTTGTTCAAAATTTTTGAAGTTTCTTTAGAAATCAAAGTTTGCTTAACCTGTAGCACCCTTGCAGCTGATGTAGCTCAAAAGGATATAAAAACATCAGCAAAGTACCTCAAATGATCCCAAGGCAAGGTTTCCCTACGACTGGTCGATAGCACAATGATAACTTGCCTTGCATTGGTTCTTGTCCTCTTAGGGCCATCTCTTTCTGAAGGTAGGATTATCTTTCTTCAAGTTCAGTTTGCATTGTGCTTCCCAAAATCATTGCCTCCAACCTAGTCACTTGCCTTGGCCAAATATCAACCTTTGTAATATCTTAATACCATTTTTTGTTCTGTACTCTGTATTTTGCGCCTTATTTACAATGTAAGTAGCATGGTGGCTTCAAATCTGGTTAACTTGTCGATGAAGTGTGGAGGGTAGATGCCATCCATTAAGCAAAAC
>JAADYU020081456.1:0-13872 GCA_011763375.2 Heteractis magnifica
AGGGAACTAATACATCCTGTGCATCAAACTGTAACAAATAATACAAAGATATCTCTAGCCTCTACATACTATAAATGTATTTAAAGTTCCAGATGTTGAGTAATGATTTTTAATTAAGTTTATTTGCATTTTAAAGAATATTTCGGCAGCCAGTCAATTTTGTTTCAACAATTTTAATCATGGTGATGAAATTTTAATCTTACTCTACTTGATATTTCACCAGAGTCAATGCATTGTATTAAACAATTTAAAGATACCTAGCAACATAGCATTCTGATATTGAATCAGACATTTTCAGGGTTAAGCCAATTAGATTTTTGTGATACAGCTTATACAAACATCACTTGCTTTTCCAGGGGAGGGTGCACCCATGAAAGGGGCACTATTAATAGCATGCATCCATCATGATTGTGAATTGGATGCACACATGAGGTTGCTATGCACAAAAGAAGTGTAAGAGTTACAAAAGGCAAAGCCAAGTGAGACTAGCTTCTTGAGTGCTTAAGTAACCTCTCAAGAGCATCCATTTCACAATGGATGCATGATATAAGCATGAACCATTTCTTTTATAACATAGCCAGAGCCAAAAATATCATGAAGATTTTTAAAAATATTAATGAAATTCTCAATACACATGTGCTTCTTGATCACATCAGCATGCAGTCCGTCATGAAATGGATGCATGCTCACGCACATGAATTAACCAATCACAGCACACTTTATACCATGGCTATGTTATAAAGCAATCTGAAGGGCACTTTCCTGTCTTTAGAGGATGTACACCTGTAGTATTTGTGAGTAAAAGGGGCACAATACTAGTGTAGAAGGGGATTTTCCTGTCTTGAGTCAGGGTGTACACCCCTAATAGCCTCCACCTAAATCCACCGCTGGTTTGGCATGCCTTATATGTTTTTTGTACCCAAGCTAAACCAGAATACACCTTGTTTGACTGGATGAATCCCAAAGAATAAGTGTTTGCTGCTTAATTCTTACTTTTCTTTGCTGCTGTTCCATAGCCCAAACATACACTAACATCTTTCCACCTGGTCTCAGTATTCGCCCAAGTTCTTGCAATGCTCTAAGCCTCCTTTTTGCAGAAGCAAAATGGTGAATCACCCCAATGGAGATGACGGCATCAAAACACTCATTCCTGTAAGGAAGCTGTAAGTTGTCACAAACTGCAACCTCATGTTGCCTGTCATGTGCAATTTCTACCAGCTTCAAGCAAGTGTCAGACCCAGTAATGAATGAATCTGTGATTAGATCCAGGTACTTTCCACTACCACACCCTAAAAAAGATTATGACAAGAATGTTGAGATATTGAAAAATAATAGATATTGAAGCAACTATACAGCAAACCACCTTGGATTTCAGGGACACCGATAGGGTAGGGCTGAGGTAGCTATAGCCCCCCACTTTTTTCCAAATCTACATTGATTATAACACTTTCAAAGGTGCTCTGCAGTCCCTGTCAAAACTTGGCCCCTCACTTTCATATGTGCTCTGAGGTCACTGGATTTGCTAATATAGGAGTATCACAAAAATGCATTGCAGTTGCAAGACCAGACCATATACAAACAATGTCTTCCCTGATATTAACCCTAAACCTAACCCCAAGGTACGTCACACACAAAGAAAACAGAGAAACAGCCCAAAAATGAACTAGTTTGAAAATTTCAAACCAGGTTGAAAAATATAAACTTGTTTGAAAAACATTTGAACCTAGGCACAATTTGAACCACATCATTTACTCGAATAAATGCCAGGCAGAGGATGAGTTTTAAATAAATGCCAGAGGTGGCTCCCTAAAATAGACATAACAGCATCAAAACACTGGAGGCTTTTATTCGAGGAAATATGGTAATTAAGATCTTTCAATTACATTTTTGTTGCCATGACCAGTTCTGAATATTAATCAATATACATTAAAATAGTTATGACCCTAGTGGCAAAGATTCTTTACAGTTTTTGCAATATCATTGATCAGTGTATACCACTTGTCATGTCGGCATTTAATCACATCTTAATCCATCATAATGCCACATCAATAACTAACCTTTAATCACTTACTAAAAAGTGTCTAATCCCTAGAGATTAACGCCCATTTAATTACTCAAACTGAATATTGATAGGAATAAATAGATATTTATGTGCCTGGCAAGCTTCCTCAAACAAATAATATGAATGTTAGAGTCACAACATCCAAAGAGATTAGGCTTTTAGACAGCTAACTACCACATAAATTGGCATTTTAATATCAAGAAGTAAAAAACATTTCATCAAATTTTAATTCCCCCAACAACCACCTCCAAAAAAAACGAATGTTGAATATTTTCCCTTCAAAATAAGTCTTAAATAAAAGAAAATATATTTTTGAATTTCATGGTGTCACAAGTTATATATTTATGTATGCAATATTCATGGCACATATCTGTAAATTTTAAATATGCAATGTCTGGTAGAAAATAATCAATTAATGTCATAACTGGCATGAAACACAAGAAACTATACATAAAAAATACTTGAAAATATTTAAAAACCTTATAATTCTACTAAATGCATGTATAATGAAATACAAATTTAACAAAAATAAATAAAACAGCTGTCAAAGATTTTTTCCAGAACACATCCACCCCGGAAATTTTCCACCAACGTTGACATATCAGAAATAAAATTTCACCACTTTATCTTGGCATATACATACCAACATCAGCAATAACACTTCCAGAAGGTTGGGATTTTAAAAAGTGTTCAACGTAGGGCCACGCTTTATAACGAGTGTGTCTAAAGCCTGGGGCGATGTCATGGTACACCTCTTGGACAAATCTTCGCTCGAGTTCTTCGGGAGAAGTAAACTTAGGCATCTGAGAGCTATCTTCTTCTGCTAAACTGCAAACGGGAGACTGCTGTATGGAGTGAGGGTTCTAAATACAAAATATCGATGTTGATCACAGGGGTAAAAAAATAAAAAATAAACAAAAACGACAAGAATATTCCGGGTTGGATGAGATAGGGAAAGATTCGAACCGGATTAAGCAACTGAAGAGTAATAAAAAAGGACTAAAGCTTACAAGGAATAATGGAATAATAATATAAATATAAGTTATGTATGGCTATATATATGCTTGAAATCATGGCGTACGTGATCAGTAGGAACAAAATGACGGAAAAGGCTTACACCCGAGAAGTCCGGTGAACGATATGAAAATATAAAATTAATTTAGTTGAAACTAAAGGCTAGATAAAACTGTGGTTCGCTTGTTTAATATAAAGACACATTGCGATAAAATTCAGGAAATGAAATTCCATCGTTTGGGGATCGAGATCTTCATAAAACGGTGACAATAATCCCAAATGAACTTCTGCATTTAGCCATTATACATTGATTATAGAACACACACTAAAATAAGTCAACAACAAAGGGCTAAACAGCTTTTTAAAAATGACTAACCTTTGCATCTGGTATTCCCTCAGTCCGTATGTCAGGGAGCTGAATTTCTTCTGCAAAATGGAGTCATTTATCTACATTAGCTCCATACAGTGCACTTTAAAATCTGTGTGACACGCAGGCAGAACTATTCTTTTCTTCTCCTTTATCCATTGTCCTGGTGATTGTACCTCGTGGCCAGTAATAAACTCAACTGAAAAATCCCGGCAAAATCTCAACAGGATCGCTTTTCAAAAACTGAAAATCCTGCGATGTCAACAGCAAGATTTTCGTCCTTTCGAGATCCTCTTCTAGCATCTAATCAAATCCACAACACCTGATTGATAACCCGCCAACACAGCTGCTAGGGGGAAAACCATCTTGTTTCGCACACAAAGTGAAAAATGCAAATTAATTTTCTGCTTTGCGAAAACAAATATTAACGTTCGTCCGCCATGTTGGAAAATGGAAGATACACAGTCCCTTGCGGTTCAAAACAGACGTTAGAGCCCAACCCACAGTTTTCGATATATGGTTGAGTGATTACACACAATAAGAACCGAATCGAGACTCCGGGGAATAACAATGAAATAATCGTAAGATCGAGTATGTTCTGTTTCTTCAAGCAACATAACATACTCAAGAAACAAAAAACATATTCAATCCAATCATTTAGCAAGCACAATAACATCGAAATAATCGTAATTATTCTTTTGTTTCCCCGGAGCCTCGACTCAGATCTTATGGTGTGCGATCACTCAACCATATATCGAAAGTGAGCTATTCTCGCCCTTATTTTTATATACCATGCATTTTTCTCTTCTCCTTGGACAACTTCACTATACTTGGGGTTATCCCAGACTCTCTGCTTAGACTGCATTTGGCAAACCTCTGTATTGACAGTAATTTGAAAAACAATGCTTTCTCAATGGGCACTATGAATCTTCAGCTTATACCCCTATGGGGTTGTGACTTTACTAAGCAAAGTATCTGCTCAGTTTTCTAAATTCGACCAGCCGCGTACTTTATCCAATTAAACAGCCACACTTGAATTATTCAAATAAACTGATTTTATTCAGAACATGTAAGAATTACAATAGATGATTTCCTTCTGTCAATGGACCACGATTTAAATAAACTCGAAGTAAAGCGTTTCTGTTTTGGTGTCTAGTGGTTGTAGCGGGTGTCTTTATGAGCACTTGCAGTGAGTGGCTGGACAGTTGCCCACAGCGCAGTTAGCAGCACACCAAGCATCCATACCAGATCCATTGAACGGGGGAATAGCCACACAACTACCGCCCACCGGAGGACTAATCGGAGGTTTTGTGGTAGCAGGAGGAGGAGGCGTGCCGGAACCGTCAGTAACTGGTGGTTGGGTTGGGCTGACGGGCGGTAGAGTAGGGCCACCGGTTGGTGGCGGTGGAGGAACATATCCACCGAGGTACTTCTTGACTGCGTTCATCAGAGGGTACTTGCCTTTGCCGCAGAATTGACCCTTGAAATCGTCCAGGGCTAGAGACCAGAACATGGCTCCTGCCAGACCCTTAGCTTTGATCACTTGTTCTACTTTCAGGAACAAGCTTCTCTCATCGTCATAGCCTACCCACACGTCAGCCCAATCTTGTTTGAGATAGCCATATGGGGCTTTCACTGGACTTTGGTCTGTTTTTACAATCTTCATCTTTGGCATCATTTTACAGACCTCGTAATAAGAAAGGAAACCGGATTCTCTGGTAAATTGACCTCTTGGGGGATTGCCATTGGCTGGAGCACCAATTCCGTTTTGGTTTTTGTTGACTAGCTTGAATGATCGGCCATATGTACCAAGTCCAAGAGCGATTTTATTGGCTGGTGCACCTTTATCGATCCAGTACTGAGTGGCATATTTGACGGTCAGGATATTTCCCGGAGGTCCTTCCAAGGCGGTGTGGTGACCAGTGTTCTTCTCCCACTTTCCGCGTAAGTCGTACGCCATCAGGTTAATCAAATCTAGAATCTGCCCAATTTTTTCAACTTCGTATGCCTTGTCGATGGTGTCCTTACCCGCGGATACAGCAGCGGTGAGTAGAAGCCTTGGACGTCCAGATGCTTTGCCTTCCGCTACGAAAGCATTCATGAGCTCTTGGCAAAGCACGGTAAACCTCTGTTTGTCTTCTGGCGGGGAACCTCCTCTGGTTGCGGGGTACTCCCAGTCAAGATCAAGACCATCAAAGTCCCACGTACGAAGTACTTTGATCACAGAGTCGATAAAGACTTTTCTGGTAGCAGCAGTTTTCACCATGCGAGAAAATGGGCTGTTAGCGTTCTCATGGTTCCAACCACCGACCGCAATAAAGGTCTTCAAGCTTGGATTTTTCTGCTTGAGGGCATTAAATCTGGGGTACAGTTTATCGTCGTTCCATTCGTACATGGCAAGCTCATTGTTCTGGTTGATCTTTGCGAAAGAGTACATCAGATGGGTACAAAGGTCTGCTGGAATATTCTCAGGCCAGAATTTAGCAGGTGGTTGTCTGTACTGGGACCAGTTGGTGTGATAACACACACGAACATAGTTGCCCGCGGCATAAGAGGCCAAGCCTAACAACAAAAGTGTCAAGAGCTGCATTTTGCTATACTCCTTAACTCGTAGCTAGTTTTTTGTCGCGCCTTGTATTTATGTTGTAACACCCTTAACATCTGGATAAAGTACTTCAGCTGTGTGACGTCCACCTGTGTCTCGTCCAATCGGATTACAGCTTGTGCAAATTGTATTGCAGTGGGTTTGCTCCTTGTGGTCGGTACTTCTGCAGGTGTGTTGGCTTTTCACCACCCTCTCAACGTTTACTTCAACATCCACGCCTACAGCGGTGTACAGGTGTTGAGATCTGTCATGTGTATCGAATGTGTACAACAGTTGGTTTCTGGAGACAACTGACGTTCAATATCTTTAGCTAGCTGTCTTTCGCCCCTAAGCAAACTGAATGTGTTGCACCTCAGTCGATAGACGACAAAGTGCAAGGATTGTAAAAAACATACTTAATTCCGGATCCTTGTAGTAAAATGCTAGTGAGTCAAAAATATTTCATTGTATAGCAATAAATTGATTATTAACTTCGGATATATTTAATTTTGTTGGGCTTGGAAGGTGTTTATAGTCACAAAAAGCATTTCGATCCAATATTTTTTCAGAATAAGAATAAGAATACTCTTACTGAGTTCCTTCTTCGTTCAAACCACTATAAGAATAATAACTTGAACTAAGTATGTCTACTTCTTTTTAAATTGAACAAACATGCACGTGTACTTTGTTCAAGTTATTATTCTCATACGAGAAGTGTCAGTATCAAAGCTCAAAGTTGTTCAGCCGTCACTCGTACCTTGGTGGATATGCCATGTATGTCTTGTTGCATTTAGAAGTTGAATGAAGCAGTCAATCATATTTCATTTCGACAATGTCTAGAGTTTGTCGTTCATGTAACTGGGTTGATACACATTAGGTGTTCCCTGCAAATACAGCTGTCACAGAACTCTAAACAAGCTGAATTGTAAGCTAGAAGCCTAGGAAACGAAGTAGTTTTTAATCTTCAATTAAGAAAAGAAAAATAATTTTTTGGAGAAGTACGAAAAAAAACAACACACTGGTAAAAAAAAGCTAAATATTGATAAACTTTTCTTTAGTGTTTCATTTTCAGCTGAGGAAAGTAAAAAATAATTTATACAACTGAATATTTTCAAATCCAAAAAGTTTTTTAAAAAAAACATCATCTTTTTTCACATCTAAGAACGTCAACTGGGTTGCCTGTGCTGTGGGCGAGTCTCGAGGCGAGCATGTGAGTTGAAGCCGAGACAGCGATTTGTGAATTGCATGTGACGGATTAAAAAAGAAAACAACAACAACAACAACAAACAAAACAAAACAAAACAAAACAAAACGGACGGCATTTTTAGACTGGTTTACCACAGGCAACCCAGTGTTATTAACGCTTATTTCCTTTTTTTACTTTTATTCGAAAAAGTTAATCCCAACTATAACTATGATCCGGCTGCGACTCTCCCTTTTTTCCTACATTTCCTGTTTCTTTTTAACTTTCACCAAGTCGATTACGTGCTCCTTACTTGGAACTGGCAAGTGCAAAATAACAAAGTTTGAAAAACAAATAATAATTTAGAACTAAAACATTTAGTCGAATCAAGCTTTGCTTTTTAATCATTTTTAATATCATAAAGAAATATTTTTACCGAGCCGAAATATATTTTTGGTAAATAGTTATTAAAATTCTAAATTACAGATCCATTTTGCTGTCAAATCAAGTGGGTGAAATTGAATCGACACCGAAATGTATTCATTTCTATACTGTTAAGGATAAAGTGGTCTAAATTTCTTGTACTGTTGCATGTTGACCGTGTTTAGCACTGAATACATACGAAACGTTTTTGCCACGGCTAAGACAGCTGCACAATCCAACTCTCGTAATCACGTGGCTTACACGTGATCAGCCTGCATGAAAATCTGTCGAATCTTCACTCTAGGTTTTTATTGCACCTCCTTCAGAACATTTATGACCTCGAGTGTCTTTTATTGTGGTGCATTATGAAGTGTTTATCAGTCATTATCGTGTTAGTGATTGCGTTTTTGTCGGTGTCAAATGCTTACTATCGGGTGTGCTATTTCACTAACTGGGCCCAATACAGGTCTGGGGTGATGAAATATGAACCAGCCGACATCGATCCGTTCTTGTGCACGCATATTATGTACTCGTTCGCCAAGGTTAACCCGGACAACACTCTGGGAATGTACGAGTGGAATGACGACAGACTATACAAGGAAGTCAATGCTCTCAAAAAAACAAACCCTAACCTTAAGACTCTTCTGGCCGTTGGTGGATGGACGCACGAAGGCGGAGCAGAAAGTCCTTTCTCGCGCATGGCCTCCAGTCCAGCGACCAGGAAGGTCTTCATAGATTCATCAATCGCGGTGCTTACTAAGTATGGGTTTGATGGTTTGGATCTTGACTGGGAATACCCCGCCCATCGTGGCAATTCACCACCGGAGGACAAGCAACGATTCACTGTCTTGTGTCAGGAGCTTCTAGAGGCGTTTAAGAGATACGCAGCCGCAAACAGCACCCCGCGCTTGCTGCTCACCTCCGCGGTTGCCGCTGGAGAAGCTGTGGTGGATAAGGCGTACGAGGTGAACAAATTGGCGGGAATTCTAGATTGGATAAATCTGATGACTTATGACATGCATGGAAGCTGGGAGAAAGACACGGGACACCATTCAGGATTGTACGGGCCTCCTGGAAGCAAGCGAACTGTGTCGTACGCTCTACAGCACTGGATGGACAAGGGAATGCCTTGCCAAAAAATCGCCCTTGGAATGGGTACATATGGTCGATCGTTCCAGCTGACGGACACCACCCAAACAAGTCTCGGCGCACCAATCAAAGGCCCAGGAAAAGCAGGACAGTACACCAAAGAAAAAGGTTTCATAAGTTATTACGAAATATGTAAGCTTCCGGTGACGATCGTCAATGATGACGTCATCAAGGCCCCGTATGGTTACTATGGCGACCAATGGATTGGTTTTGACGACGCTGCAAGCATGAAGCTGAAGGTGGATACCTTGATCAAGGGAAAGGATCTCCTGGGTGCCATGTTTTGGGCTATCGATCTGGACGACTTCAGGAACGTCTGTGGACAAGGGAAGTATCCTCTGATAAATGCTGTCAAACAAGCCCTTGGAGGAGGAGGAGGAGTCGGCCCCACCGCTGCACCTACCGTACCACCAGCAACAACAGCTCCACCGTCGGGTGTGTGTCGTGCTATCGGAGCGTGGGCCGGAAATGCCAACATGGATGCCTGGTGCGTAACTAACTGCGCAGTTGGTAATTGCCCAGCAAACATGTGTTCATGTTCGTGAAGCTGAGCGTTGCAGAGCTAATGTCTACTGAATTAGTTTAGTACATTGTTAGAGCCTAAGATGTATCAAATAGCGTGTGGACCGAAATAAAAGCTAAATTTCGACAGAATCTTCAGTTAATTTATAATATCTGACTCTTTTATTCCAAAGCAATTAGGATCGTCTCTTTTGCGCGCGTGATGTCTTTTCATTTCAAACAACAGCTCATCAACGGAATTTTATCGCTTTCAGTTTAGAGTTAAGATGGTAGCTTTTCCTTTTGAATCCTTTTGCCCACAGAAATTTTTACAATAGTAAATCCTTTAGAAATTTGCGACTAAAAGATTAAACTGTTCTAAGTATGAAAAAAACTATCTGAAACGAAAAAATAATCATTAAAAAGTCAAAAGGAGAGTACAGTCGGTAACCTTCTAGACACTGTCAAAAGTGTAATCTCTTTCCAAATAAGAGCCATAAAATATGTTCTTGAATTATTTCGTGTGTCAACATCCAACTCGGTCAGAGAAACACATGGATTATTCGCCCAAGATTTCGTCTAAATTACTTACTTTTGCCAAGAAGTTCCTGTGTGTCCTCAGGGGAAATAACTTTTTTATCCCTAAAGTTAAAAGTCACAGCTTTTTTTAAAGGTATCGAAATTATTTTTAAAAATGTTCCAATTTTCTCCCTTCTTCTCTATACAAATGTCGGATGACTCAACTCCAGCCTGGCTTTCATGTACATTTTTAAAAAATGGCGGCCGCTATCCGTGAAAAGGACTATTCGCAATTGCTTCCATCAGGATTTTGACTGAAATCCGTCTTATTTGGGCTTTATCTTCTTCCGCGTACATGAAGATATCGTTTTTAGTCACGTCCCTAATCCATTCATTTTCCCATCTATCCATTCTTCCATCCGATCCCATCCCTTCTTTTCATATTAATAGACTCATCCCATGCAAGTGACTCTTTTTTTACTGAAAATTACAAGAGGTAAGAAACTGTGAGATTTGCAGACCTCTCTCAGCAGTAAAGGGCTGGCCAAATGCTTGCACGAATGTCATTTTCACGTGTCCAATCACGGGACGTCAGCACATGTTGTTATGTAAGACTGAACGGACCGGATGTTAATAATTGAATGCTAGGATTATAATTTCAAAATTCATAGAAAATCTTGAGAACTCTTTATCAAATTGTAATAGGGATTCTGGAATTCCTGTCTTTTTCTTTTCGCGAATTTGCTTGCTTGAATTTAGCATGCGAAAACAGACGGACGTCTAGTCTTCCTCGGCTACCTTGACTGAAAAAAACTTTCAATTTATATCAGTGTGTATCAGAGACTAAAAAATACCAATTCAAATATAATTTTAATCAAGTAGTCCAAAATGGTGTTAAAAACATGTTAATTCTCTTCTTCTTCTTCTTCTTCTTCTTTTATTTTCTATTTTTATTTTTTTAATATTCATTACCGCGTTAAACTACTAAGTAATGATATTTGATATATACGGATATTTTAGATGCTCTAACACCCACCATTCGATACCAGTACTAGTTTACTGGCGTTACATAACTGCCTGCTCCTGTTATATAACTGCTCGAGCTCGGGAGCTGTTACCAGTGAGCAGGCAAATGAAAAGCATGAGAGATAAGTACTTTTTTAGTTTAGTTTTGCGAAGCAAAAAGTCACAAAAAAGGTTAATTAGTACCCAAGGAAAACGGTATCTTTTTCACATTTATGTCTTTTGAAATGTCTATTCGAAATTTTCAAAATTACACTCGCGCTCAGAAAATTTAATGAACTTACTTGTAAAAAACACGAGACCGGAAATAAGTTACGGCTCTTGACCACCGTTATGCGGGCTGCTTTTATAAAAAAAATAAATCGAGCTTTTTAAGCGATCCAAACCGTAAACGTGGGCACATTCTATTTTTTTAGTTTTAAGGGCCCAAATGCTAGTAAATTTCCTCTCTACTAATTCATAGTCTTCTGAACGTTTTCAGTAATTTTTAAGCCTCGTGATCGCACTAATCTTCCTTGTAGCCCTATAGGGACTTGTCATAAGTTTAGCATGGGGGGAGGGGGTGGAGAAAGGGGGGCGGCCATCCGTTTTTGAGCCTTCCAAATGAGGTGGGTCATCAGAAATAGCAAAAAACAAGAGAGAGGATCACAAAAAACTGCATAAAAATTTAGTCCAAACCCATACGGAGGGTCATGGTAAAATATTACGCTCAAAGTAAAGAGGTCTATTTCACCGCTCTTATTTTACTATGCTTCCGGCACGCTCCACCCAAAAAGGTTACAACGTGAATGTAACTTCAAAATCACTGTTCATCTTAAGATTTTCTTAAATCTTACCGCCTTAAATTTGCTCTAACCACGTACAAGTGGAACGTTCGTCCCCGACAATACGCGTTAGTAGACTCACGTGTCGCGAAAAGAAAACGACTGTCCCGCCAGCCAATCAAATCACTGGAAGCCTTACACACCTTAATTTATGCCGGTTGAATACATAACAGATTTTCACCCAAGGGAGCAGCTTATTCTGTAGTTAACATCATGTTCAGTAACTTTATGAAGGAAAAAGACATTTTCGCTGGTCAATGTGATGGCTAACTCTCTACACTGGTTCCGTAAGGGGCTGAGAATCCACGATAATCAACCTCTTCGCGATGCAATTCAGGGAAGTTCGACTTTTCGAGCTGTGTTTTTCTTGGACCGAGCGACCGTGAAAAACGCGAAGGTTTCTGTCAATCGATGGCGTTTCCTCCTTGAATGCCTTCGAGACTTAGACAGCAGCCTTCAGGAGTTTGGAACTAGGTTATACATCGTCCAGGGACATCCTATCGATGTTTTTCCCAGGTTAATCAAAGAATGGGGTATTACAAGGCTGACGTTTGAGTACGACAGTGAACCATACCCGAGCCAACGTGACTTGGCTGTACGAAGACTCGCAGAGAATGAAGGAGTCGAAGTCATAGTAAAAACCTCGCATTCCCTCTTTGATATTTCCAAGTAAGTCACAAATTATCAGGATTAGTTTACGTATGATAAAACTGGGGATACATTGGTATTAGAAATTATAGTTTCGCTTTTATTTCACGTTGCGTTTTCTATCTCACTATCAGGTCACGTTTTCTTATCAATAGGAAAGCTAAATTTTTAATTTACTGTAGTCTTTTCAATCTTTTTCCTTTTACATATTTGTTATCTTTTTGCTCTTCCCCGGCTTTCATTCACCATTACTGCTTTTGACTTATTATGATAGTGCGTAATGTAAAATGTGTCTAAATTGCTTTTTTAAGGAAGATGTTTGTAAAGTTCTAGAACATCTTTGTGACAGATTTATGAATTTTACTGCTTTTTTTCGATAGAGTATACAAACACTAAAATCGTGTAATAGTTTGTAGGTTTGTAGTTAGTACTATTACAAAATAGCACTAATTATACGATAGAAGACAACATGTTGCCCGCTTTTATTGACTGTACTCATATTTATGACACTTATGAAACAACATGGAAATTTATAGAATGATCTTCTTAGCTGTGAAGCCTCCTTAAATGCCCCATAATAGTGTATGACATGGAAATTTATGGATTGAATTGTGGATAGAAATGAAAGAGAATTGAAAACCCATAGGGGAGGGTTGGAAAGTCAGCCTTAACCACTGTATTCATTGCTATGCACTGACCATGACCAATGTTGCGACATGGTAGTTAGCATTAGACTACTGTCAATCAATGCAAATTGTCGGCTCTTAAACGGCGAACTGCTCCAAGTCGGTATCTGAAATATTGCATTTACTTGAACTGGCTTCTTTTATCTTCGTACTATTACAAGCAGCTGCCTAGCGCTATGTAAAGTAATCCCAATTTATTGCTTAAGAAGTTTAACCAATAAATACTGTAGGATTTTCATTTAACCAAATAAAAATACTAGCTTGCGAGATTTTCTGTTGTTTTTTCCAATTCATACTTCAGCAGAGCAGTAGTGCAAAAACTAACTCAGTGACCTTTTATCGATGTAAATTGATGACAACAAAGTTGGCTATCACGTATTTGAATTTTAGCTAAAGTCTGTGTTCAGATTTGGAGATATTCTCAAAAAGGTCCTTTAGAAAATTGGCTTTGAAGTGATTATTAGAGTATGCACAGATCTACAGCTGAATTACTACAGCTGTAATTTTAGTGAAAAATTTGGCATCTGATGGTTGGTTATGTGAGGAAGAAATAATATCAGTATTTCAAAGCTTGTATTAACTTCCTGCAATTTGGGTACACCCTTTGTTTGATTTTCATGTTTCAAATAATGCTCTCATATGCCACCAAAGTGATGTAAAACTATGTCATTTAGTGTAAAAACAAGCACAGTGACTCCCTATTTTATTTTGTTATTGGGATTTAACATTGTTTGATAACTGTACCAAGTTTGATGAAAAATCTATGTTGGATTTTATTTCTACAGAATTACCTTAATATATACCTGATCTGTTGATTATTCACTTGAAGGTTTTTGGAAAAAAATAATGACCAAGCACCAATAACATTCAAGCAGTTTCATGCACTTTT
>JAADYU020081567.1:0-13859 GCA_011763375.2 Heteractis magnifica
CTCCCCCCCCCACCCCCCCCCCCCTCCCCTCCCCCCCCTCACCCCCCCCCCCACCCCACCCTCACCCCCCCTCTCATCTCCACCTTCACACCCCCCCCCATCCCCAAAAATACAGTCATAATGACCTGGGGCCTAGACATAATAACCATGCCTGACTGATAAGATGAATGTTTGCAATCTATCAGGTTAGGAATAGAATTATATCAAATTAATCTGTTTATGGTTCCCATAGCCTTATCATCCATTACTTACGCCTGACTAAAGTTTTTGCTCTTCAACCAATCTTGTACTTCATGCGGCCCAGAATCAGCTTTCAGCACAACAGTTTCAACTTGTTCTAAAACCATTAAGAGTAATTATAATGACTGTAAGAATAACATTACTACAGTAACTCAAATAAAGAATTAATAACTTAGGAATAATAAATGGAATCTTTACCTGTTTTTCGAACTATGCCAGGGGTAAGAGCACCTTGACCATGAGTCATTCTGCGCTTTAACTCATCTGTTAACATATCTGCTGAACTCACTACATGAAAAACAAACCCAACAGACAAATTAACAAAACACAGATAACAAAAAAGAAATCCGCCAGAAAAATAACACTATGACAAATAAAAACATCATACTTCTTTTCTCTTTTTCCTGTTTCTTCTTCTTTTGTAAAGCTTCCTTGTCAACCTTTTTCAGATTACCTCCACTGATAATAGCTTTTTGAAAGCCACTAGGCTGTTCCTCACTACTTGCTGTGGACAGAAAAGTTGATATGAAGAAATGACTATGATTTATAACAAATACTGCTAAGATTGTCAAAAGTAACTATTATGATAGGCTATGTGGAATATCTATTTAATATGTAAATATCAACACTGCTATATCTTGATGCTATTCCATCAAGGAACTCCTTGCATTTTTGAGATTCAATTCAGACCTCAGCTGTCATGTTCACTTATAAAAAGGGTTATAGTGACAGCTAATTTACCTGTTCTATTTACTGTTATCTTTGTTACTTTTACATTAGATGTTGTTGGGGGAGGGGTGGGCGGAGGTGGGCTCATGGGAGGGGGTGGGGGAGGTTTTGGTCCAGTATCCTCTTCCTTCTTGTTGATGCTGACATGTCTTAGTTCCACAAATGGTACTTTTCTGTTCTCAAAGTTGACTGAACTGGTTTCTGTTGTTTCTATTTTCTTTATCTATATCAAAAATAAAAGATATATGAGTGGGTGTTATATTTAGTCTCTGCATCAGGTTTAAGACTCAGTCATCATGCTGAGTGTTCCCTTCCCACAATCATTCAGTTGTGGGGAGGGAATGCCTGGCATGATGACACTAAACCCAGATGCAGAGGATAGTATGTTATGTTGGGAGTGGATTTAGGTATGAATTATCCTGTTTTTACTTACTTGTACATCTGTGACTGACATGCTTGGTATTGGTGGTGGAGCAGTGGATGGAGGACTTGGCAGTGATGATACTAAAAAATCACCAACAAATATTTTTTGTAAAATCCATGCTGTGACCTCTACAGCAACTTTTGTTCTTTTATTAGTATATGTCAAATAAATGGTAATCCCACCTCTAAATAAAAGGTTATAAATTTACCAGGTGAGTTTCACTGATGACTATCAGATTTTAGCTCCTTAAGAGAAAGCAGGTTGCCATTTTTGATTTCTCCTTACATAATTATATACTATCTATGGTTGTCAAAGAATAAAGCATAGTTTTTCTTACATTGGGTAGCTGAAGTTGAAGTGGTAGTAACAGTAGAAGTATTGGTTTGGTTTTCAAGGCCTTTCATTTCTATTATTGTATTAGGAATAAAACCAATCTCTCCATCTGAATTCCTGACACACCACCACTGCCGACTGTCATCCAGAATCTAGGGAAGACAAGGAGTTAAAATGAATAGCATATCTAATGTCTCTGTAAGGACATTATGTTAATCATATATTACATACAGCTATTTCCTCTCCCTGCTTCACAGACAGCTCCTTAGAGTTCCTCGCAGTGAAATCATACAGAACGTGACTTCTTCTGAAGATAGCTTTCTTGGGAACTGGACTGGAAGAATTACTGTCTTGTTTGCTTGTAAGTCGCCTGAATTTGGCTGCAGCTGCTAATACTGTTGGGCTTGTTGGTTCAGAATCATCCATCTACAAATGTGGAGTGATTATATTATTATTATTATTAATACACTAATAATAATAAATGAAAGAATACTGGTGCAATTGTCATACCTTTTTCTGCTGGTCATTCATCTGAGCAACAGCAGCAGCACTGGCAGCCACAGCTGCAGTAATGTTGGATGGTATGTCTTTACCACCAACATATTCAGGAGGCACCCAACCATCCTTGAATACTGGTGCATATGGAGGAATAAACTGATCCTTAAATTGCTTGGACTGCCTATCAAATTATGGAAATAAAACAAAAAAAAAACACTCAATTTATTACAGCAATATCTTTTAGTCAGTGTATGACAGTGTATGACTGCAGAAAATTCCAAGTATTATCAGGAAACACAACACTGCTATCATCTTCTTGTATGTTTCCATAGGTCTTAATACTGCAGTATTGTGTTTTGATTGTATATAAGTGATATTATGATAATTTCAGTGCCTAATAAAGTACAACAATACTGTGTGGCAATACTGTGCCTCTTGATGTTAGATATTAATTGAAAAATACAAAATCTTTCATTGTTTTTGAATAATGCTGGAGGGCATGGCTGCTAGTTACCTATCCCATCCCATCCATTTATTCCCTGTCTTGTTTTAAACTTGTTTTACTTTATTATCATATGTTAAATGTACTTATGATTACTTAGTCTCTATTATTTTACTTTGTTTCTATCCAGTTTGGACCAAGAGCAGTCCATAACTCCATTTCTTTGGAAGATAGACAGTTCTGCAGAAGTTCAACTGCTTGTGTGGAAAGCAAGGGAGAAATAACTGATCTGGCTTTTTCAGGACTGTAAAATTAAAAAGAAAAAGATGTGTGGTAAATAAATGCTTTTAGTTATTGTACCAATAAAGAAAACCAGTAACAGCCTGTGAGATAGAGCAGTGCATCAATTCAAAATTTAAATGAAACACATTACATTGGAATATATCTGACACAAGGGATATGATACACTTTCTACTCAGACAGACAAGTGGTAGTTGTAACACACTTACCCATTAGTACATCTGACAAGAAGTGACAAAGGAACAAATAAGTAGTGGACCAATTCTGCAGCATTTGGATTGTGAATATGAGGTCTCAACCTTCCCTACAATGGAGTTCACATATTTTCAGTCAATTTTACAATCAGGATATCCTGCACACAATGAAAGGATTATAGCTTACCAAAAGGTTGAATGCATACTTGAATTTCTGAAAGGCATCAATAAAGTCACTTTCAGGAGGAGGTCTGGCTTCCAATGCAAGAGGATTATCTAGTTCCATACAAAAATATATAAATGTTTGAGAACTAGGTGTCCCAAATGAAAGCAATGTCATTAATTGTCACTTAACTGACTCACAAATGAAGACAAAGTCATCATGGTCACTTAACTGGCTCACCTGGTTTGATCTTGCCTTTCTTTTTCTGTAGTTTTTTCCAGGCTTCAGCAGACTTTTTTGTTCTCCACACAAGATTTTCAATGTCCTCAATGCAGTGATTGAGAATTTGCTACAAAAGAAATGTGACTGTATTTAACAAATAGAACAGCTTCAACATGAGCTGGAGGCAGGTTTTTATTCTCACTTCTTGAGTGATTTAGGCAAGTGCTACTATAACTTCCCTGAGGAAAGTTGAAGGTGTTCTACTTGTTTTATATATAGAAAGAAAAATAAAACATCTGTACTCCATAGTCTGATGGAGCACTGTTTTCCACCAATCAGAACACACATAACAAAGTGACTGTATAATAACATTCTATCAGTTTTCAAATAGTTGATTTCATTTAACTTATGAGGCAAGGTGTTATGTCACATCTTTCAGATATTCTTTGAGAAGGAAAAGACAAATAACTTATAGTAAGGTGTTAACAAATCACAGAAGAGTCCATAATAAATATGCTTTCTCATACACATACCACATCTCTGTTTGTTCTTGCTTCAAGCACATCCAATGGAACAGATTCTTCAATTACTTCATTATCTCCCTGGGTGACCTTTGGGGTCTTTCCAGGTCTTCTAACATTTTCATCATTATGTGCTGAGAAAGCAGCAATGGTTTGTGCAACAAGTGATCGCTCATACAGATCCATGCGCTCTTTGTCCTTAAAATTAAGACAATATATATAAAATCAAATTACTTCCAACCACATGTAGCTGTGGAGATACAGACACAGTTCATGAGCACAAATCAATTACCAGAGAAGGTGGCTGAGGTGCTGCATACGATGGTGGTGGTGGTAATGATGATCCAGTTTTACTGACTTGGGGTCGGTTAGGCATAGCCTATGTGCACATAACAAATAAATACATTACATATAATTAGCAACAAAGACAAACTAAATGGGTGCAAATTTATCTAAATCTTTTAGTATCCTCCTAACCCCCAACCCTCTTAGTTAAGGACCCATTTAATACCACAAGAGACCTCTGTTATCAGGGTGCATTATTTGTAGAATCAAGTGGAAATCTCAGATGTGAGGAGAAAAAAGGCCATCCTCAATCCAGATGCAACAGTGAAGAAATTGTATGGGAAGACTGAATGACTACACACTCACTTCTTTGCTACTTGAAGCTTTCATTATTTCTGTTGCAACAACAGCAGCCTGTAGTGATGTAAAAACAAGTATAACATCAGTAAGTACCTAATTATTAGTATTGCTCCTGTATATGGTAAAGAAATTGAAGTATTAAAACATTACTTGTATAAAGTTTTAAGCAAAGAACAACAAGTTTGAAGGTTTTAGTAAACATGTTTCAGCAATTGATCCATTGCCTTCATCAGTACAAATGAGCGATTACAATTACTATTAATTAATACTTGTATAATGGTACTCATCTATAACATACAGGTACTCTGTCTGACTGGAAAAGATGTGTAGCTGCATATTTATCTTCTGTTTGTTGTGTAGTAAAGAGCAGGACACTGTTTAGATCTATGTCATCATTGAGATGTTGCACAAGACTTATGCTTGAGAGTGGATAAACTTCTATCACATCCTGTAAGAAACCAACAACAGTTACTTTTACAGCTTAACATGTACTGCTTGGATGATTATGGAGCTGTTGTTTGGAAGTTAATATGCACTTGCTCTAACAAATTATGTCAATGGGTAAAAACCATTTGACATCTTTACATGTCTCAGATGAAACCAAGGAAAGAAATGAAATCTCAGTCTCAAAAATCTGATAGTGTCTTTAGTAAATGCTTCATACAAAAAATGAAAATATTTAGATATTGTACTTTATGTCTTATCTCAGTGTTGTAGTAAATACCTGTGTTTCTCCATCTAACAACACAACATCATTGTCTGTCAGACGCATCTCCATTTCCTTGGTCCATAAGTTACCTTTGGCCAGTAATTCCTGCAAAAGTAATTTACAATAGTTAATATTTTTGAAAAACAATTGATACTGGAAAAAAGAGTTCCACAAATTCATTAATTGCTGTACCTTAGTCTGAGCAAGCCGTTCCTTGGCTGATATCTGTGTGTCTTGGTTGGTTTTCATGGTGAAGGAGGCCAAGTGCTGGACAAATTGACAAAATTAATGAAGATTGAAACATAACTGAAAACTTTCATGTGCTTATAACTCAGACATTTGAGGAATCATATTAATGAGAAATATAGTACTTATATAAATCTTCAAAAGAATGCAATACTTTAAACTTTAACTTTTATGGATAGCAATGTCCTAAATACATATTTGAATGTTAACAAGTCATTTTGTGTTTTGTTGAATTTCATTAGTTGAGATTTCAAGGTTTTATTAATAAAAAGTTTCCACACCTCCAGTAGAAAGTTAGTTCTTGCTTTATATTGGCTTGCAGATTTAGTCATGTTTGATCCACCTAAAAAGTGAAGATACAAAGTTGATAATGATGTACACAAAAGAAATATAATAATGATTAATGGCAAAATCTTAATAAGCTAACCTTACTTTTTTCAAATACCTTGAGACAGGAGAAGTTGGATCAACCTCTCTCTCATTCTCTAAAATAACTAATGGAGTTAACTAGTACATAGGCTTACCTTTCTGAGAGGTTAGGCCATTGACCTTAAAAGAAAAGAAAACAGATGTAGCCATGCCACTGATATGTTACATAAATATTAAAGCTTCTTGTTTACAATCCTATTGCAACAAGCAAAATATCATATCTGGTTTAGTTTTAGATAATTTCTTACCCTGGTATTGCTCTTCATGATCTTTATTATGATATAATTCAAACTGTCATAATAAAATTGAATATTTATTAATAACTTATGATGTAGTTTAAATAGCGACAGACACAGGACTCCTGCATAATATAATACACTTATGTAAGAACATTGTACAATGTATGTATAATAAATGTACATCCAAATGACTTACCTATAATGACTGGCTCATTATGAGAAGATGATATTACTGGAATTTAATCTAGATTTCCAAGAATAAGGATCAGTTAGTTTAAGGAAGTGTGAATAATGTAAATAAACAGTACTAGCCCTTGTGTGAACATGTAATAATATCAATGGGCATTCAATGCTTGTATAAAGCATTCAAAGTGTATTGTGCATCAAGGGAACATTCAAGTAGTTTACCCATATGAAAATTATAAATGGAATGACTTTAATCAGATTCGTTACTGAACGATGTTTGATTGTGAGGGTTGTTCTAGTTTGTTCTTATTCCGTCACTAAATGGCGTGGTTCAAGTGAACAATGGTATGTCAGACGTTTTTGTCAACACAAGAATGGCTAGAGTGTATAATTAGACATACACGAGGGAACATTTGAGTATAGTGTTCATAGTAACATCAAATCTATGAAAATATTGAAAATCTGAAAAATGCAGCCCACTTAATTGGTATGACGTATATTAACAAAATTCGTATTATTTAGGGAACATTGTGTAAGACAGTGATGAGTAATCCAAGCGAGAACAATAAAAATATGTACTAAATATAAAGGCAATGTCAAGAGTATTTCTGCAACCAAACTTCATTCGTTTAAATGATTTAACACTGCAAAATGTGTAGCAGTGTATGAAAATAATAAGCTTAGTTTCGCAAGCGATACACCGCTTGCCTTCGACGATTTACAGCGATCTACTATCACACGATAATCTAAATAAAACTAGACTGAAAATGATTTTAAACTTTAGAGGATTGAAGACCAACGTTAACGACGCTAAGGACGAAGAAAATACCTCATAATCCCAAAATCCATAACATTCATTCATACATGAAAAGTAAAGGTACGATAGCAGTCTAGCTAGCTCGGTACTGCCATATTTGATGAACCAACATTAATTCACTTATTAACAACTCGCTTATATTGCTACAAATGCTTCATATAGAAATAGTTATACGGGCAGATATCTATAAGCTATCAAAACAAGAAAGAATATAACCCTAACTAATCCCAAACACAGAAGGCATGAAAACCAGCATCTTTTAAATAAATATTTCCTTCGTTCCACTTCGCGCACCGCACTGGTAAGTAAGCTTGTTTCAATGGCGTTTTGAGGAAAATTCCCGATTAAATCACTCCATAAAACTAGAAGGACTATGGTATACTTATATACTACTTCATGTTAATACCTTGTGTATAATGATAATTAATATTTGATCAAGTTAGTGCTGGGATATCAAGTAAGAAGTAAACTTACCTCTCTTTGTCGTCACCCAACGTTTTCGCGCTCAGGTATTTTCTTCCAGTTACGGTAGTCAACGCTCTCAAATTCCAGGAACCTAAGCAAAAGTTCTCGTGTTACTGTTGTGTTTATTTCCGCAGAAATAAAAACGAAGGTATTTTTAATAAGCTTATAAAAGCTTGTAGGTGCCAAATCGATCTTCACAATCTTGCTGAACGCTTTCAAAACTTTGGCTGTCACTTTAGATTTTACAAAAAAAACGAAGAAAAACTCGGAAGGCTGTGTTAAAAAACCCCAGAATTTAAGCAGAAAGGTTTTTCTTGAGTGAATAATGACATTTGAAGGAATATTTGATGAACCAACATTAATTCACTTATTAACAACTATTGTCCTGAAGATGACTATCCTGCCGGACCCTGGCGTTTTACATCAACACACAGGATCATGTCACGTGATAGAAAGAGGCTAATAAAATTGTTTAGCTTGGGATCCCTGTGTAAAAAGGATTGTGGGTAGGAATAATGGCGGACGAACTTCCAACTGGTTGTAGCAGATGTTTATAAAATTCCCATTTATGATGCCTTCAGTCACTTAAAAATTTGGATACGTTGACCATGAATTTCACTATAGGCAAGCTGGTTGTGGTATTAGCTTTGCTTGGTATCGGACTGGGATTCGTGAATTTCTTTTTAGTATCGAGATTCAACAGACAACAACAAATGTATTTTGGGAAAAATGCATCAAAGGTGTAGATTTCACTAGCCTTGCTTACCATCCACATATAATCATCAGATATCACACTACATGACATAACGATAAAATATCATAATAATGTATGGTTGATTTCTTGTATAGGGAATTCTTTCGCTATTTTCAAACACAAACATGGACTTCAGTATGTTAGACATCGATTCTTTGGGCGAGTATAGAATTCAGCCTAACTTAGTGAAGGGTACAAAAAGCTCACCAAAAGGACGTCATGATGTTGCCCTGGTAACTCATTGTACTGCCAATCATCTGCACTACCTCCTGAAGCTAGTTGAATACTGGAAAGGTCCCATATCTATTAGTAAGTTTGAAGTGTATTACAGTCTTGATGCAGAGCAACATTGCCAGAAGCAATCACAGTGACTGAGATTATATTGCTCATCCAATCAGAAGACTTTGACCAGGTGCTGCAACCCCCTTTCCCCCCAAACCCAGGCACACCCCAGGGGTATTTACCTACTTTTCACTTTCTTTAATCATGAATGCTTATTATTTTTTTCAGCTGTGATTGTGCCAGGGTTAGACATTGTTGCTGCTTACAAGTCTGTGATTGGCCTTCATATTTGCAATAAAAAAATTAAGGAAATGGCAACTTTTCATGTTGTATACCCTTTATCACACCCTGCATTAATGAACAATCTAATTTATTATGCTAAACAAGCCAGGAAACAGATGCCAAGATCATGTGAAGAATTCTTGGTTGGCATACAAACATCTGGGTTTTCTGGCAGCAAGAATTATGCAAATGTAGAGGTAAGTTTGAAAATTAGTTTCTGTTCTATGTCATGGAAATGTTCAAACCTGGTCCTCACTAAAGCAACATAGGCATGAGCAAAAGAAACATGCACAGCCTCTGTTGGGTAATAATAATAATAATAATAGTAACAACAACAACAACAACAACAATAATAGTAAATGCAATTCAGGATTCTCATAATTAGTGGCTAGGCTTCTCATTAGGTATTACTCATTAGTGGCTAGGCTTCTCATTTGATATTACTCATTAGTGGCTCTTGTTTATGTCACCAGTGAGGACCTGGCTAAGTTATAAATAAAAAATTATGATTGAATCAATAACTTAAAAATGCTTTTATCATAGATCCCTTATCCAAATAACCTTCTGAGGAACACTGCAAGAACTTATGCTAATAAGGACTATATATTCATGGTTGATATTGATATGATGTGTAATGGAAATCTTTATCATGATTTCCTGACATTTGCTGAAGAAAAAAAATTATTTGGAAACAAACAAGGTAGGATGTATTATTTTCTATTAAAAGAGAATATTTTAAAGATATAATTCTTCAGCATTGAGTTATATTTCAGTGTACTATCTTGGGGTCATTATATCTTGGGTTGTGATTCAGTATTGTCCATACCGTAGTTTGTTATTGGTACTTACAGTCACCTCAGAACAAACCTATGAAAGGGTATTGTCTATAGTTTTTCTAAATATATTTTTTCATGGTAACATTCAACCCTTGAGAAAATGATAAATAGTTAGCATGTATGGCACAATTGGTTAGTGCACTCCCTTCTACACAAGAGGTCCCACTTTGATTCCCAATGACCTTGCATCCTTGTTTTTACTTCTTTCCATTTCATGTAGTTGTAATTAGCTTTAAATACCGGTAAAATGGAGTACTGATGGAGAGAGGGGGTGAAGGGTGCACCTTTAAATGCTTTATACATGAGTACTCAGGAAATTTACCTTATTTTATTACCAGATTTAAATGACTAAAAATTCCTTCCTTAGATATGAGAGTATTTGTTGTACCAGCATTTGAAAGTCAAGAAAGTGTTTCAAAAGACATGAATAAAAAACAACTACTTGACCTGTGGGAATCAGGAAAAATCCAGCCATTCTATTTTGAGGCTTGTTGGAAATGTCAACGCCCTACTAATTATGACAAGTGGAAAAGGTAATGAATACATTTTTCTTTCTTAGAAGAAAGTGTAGTTTCAATGGTCATGCACAAACCAATATTACAGTTTCAAATTCTGTAATTCATTGTTTACCTAGATAAAAATATTCCTGTGGTTTAGTAGAAGTTTTAGTAATTTTAAAAGTTGAAGTTGTACACCCTTTACATGTCAATTCAATTGGTATTTGTCTTTTTGATTGCTTTAGGCACAAGAGCCAATCAAGTGGTATTGAGATATCTCACAGGGTTGAATGGAAAGACCCATGGGAACCTTTCTATATTGGACCATACCATGTACCTATGTATGATGACAGATTCAAAAAGGTAGTTTTATTTAGTTAAAACTAAATATTTATGTGTATTTCCATGTGTTATGAGGGCTGCTTAAAAATATACTTATACTTGCCAAATCATTAATAGGAGTGAATGGTTAATGAGAATGTAAAGGTAAATCATTAATAGGAATAAATTTATGGAATTAATGTTCTAACCTAGCTGTTTTCTTGTTCAACAGTATGGATTTAATAGGATAAGCCAAGTCTGTGAGACACATATTGCAGGATATAGTTTTGAAGTGCTGGATAGTGCTTTTCTGATTCACCATGGATTTAAAAAGAAGTTTCACAAACAAAAAGATGAAGAAAATAGTATCAATAGAAATTTATTTAGAAAATTTAAAAAAGAACTCAAAGCAAAGTACCCTCATTCAAAAAGAAGATGTTAATGATTTTTATTATACATATAAGCTAATTTACAGTTTTATACAGGATGACATTTCTATCAGTTTGATGCAAAAAGAACATCCTCACTTGTATTAAATGTATTAAATTATGAATGTTTATGAGTTTATTTTAAAATAAATAAAAAAATGATTACTACTGTTCATTCTGATGGACATGGAATGCTTTGAACTAAAACATTTTCCTCCTATAAAATTTAGGAGGTGTAGGTGTATTTAGGGATGGCTTTTTAAGAGGTGAGACCTCGGGGAAAGTTCTTTCGAGTAGTTCCATATCCTCATCTTTTTGATGAGGAAAAAAAGTTGGATTCTCATTTGTAGTTTTCTTCAAGGTGTTATCAGGGACTGGTCTGCTGTAAACTGAAGGAGAGGTGGTTGTTTTCATCTGTGATTCTTCAGAATGTGAGCCACAAGGAAAGCTTTTTTCTAAGGATACTAATTCTTCATCATTTTGAGAAATATAATATGTATTTTTTTGGGTTGTATGATCCAGAAAGTCAAGGATATCAAAGGTTGAGGCTGACTTGCTGTAAGAATTATAATTTACATTTTCTTGACTTTTTTCCCTGTGAGATTGAAATAGCTGTAGATTTTTGTATATGATGTTTTCTCTCCTCTCATTGGTTAAACTCATCTGGTTTGTTGGGGAATTTGACTGTTGAAATAGAAATGTCTTGTTAGTTAAATGGTCAGATATGCCTAAGCTGAGTCCTAACCACAATATGTAGTAAAATGACAGAAAGCTGTCAAGGTATGGTACAAAGTAATATGTTAGGGTAAGGTGTGATGTTGGTACAAAGTAATATGTTAGGGTAAGGTGTGATGTTGGTACAAAGTAATATGTTAGGGTAAGGTGTGATGTTGCTCATCTAAAGTATTCTCTTACCTTAAACAATTTAAAATCAGATGAAGTGTTCTCTTCTTCACAAGACTTAGAGTTGCAGCATTTGGAATATTTTTCATCATGCATGTGGATATCCCAGGATCTATTTGTGTACTCTTCTTCATGATGCTGTGGTTCCCTGGATTTAATATGTGTATTTGTCCTGGACTGCACCATTGAGGAGTTGTTTGAACGATAATGAATTGAAGGTGTCTTTTTGCAGTCAGTTATTAAGGTTGCTTTTCCTACAATATTTATAAAAACATGTAGCCTCAAATCTAATAATTTATGACTATTGTTGATTCTGTAATCATTAATAATTGAGAGTATTAAAAAACATTAAATTTTTAACATTTTGCTCACCATCTTTCCTCTTGTTAAGTCTTTTGTACAATTCTGACTGAATTTCATGTTTCTCAAACTCTTGATTGGCTGAGCTGTAAGATTCACAAGACTAAATATCACTATCATATCTGTAAGTACATTTTGATTTTCATAGGTTTGTTGGTCTAACCTTTGTTTGAAAACTTTCAAGATTTGCTCCCTGACCTCTGAAAAATAATCTGCAAAACAGATATGATATGAGAACTATCATGAACTGCACATTGTACAATACCAGTGCATGAAGATTTATATTACTTTCTTGTAAACCCCAGGTTTTCCATTCGTACCCCCTGGTTTTTTAAACAATCCCAAGATTTACATGATGTGTGTTCCCCTGACTCTCAAGATTTTCAGATACTTTTTCCACACCATACCTAGTTAATTGATTTCCATCTGATGTTTTTATAATTTAATATCTCTGACCTGTGGATGCTCCTAGCACTGGGTCTTCTAGCTAGTAATCATAAAGTTTACATACCCCTCCCATTGAAGGTGTTGCCTGGCTGTAGACTCTCTATTAGACTTTCTGAAATTTCTTGCAAGGGTGTCTAAAGTTTAAAAGACATTAATTTAGAGTGTGTATGATATCACCATTGATGTGTGTACTGTTTTCTATACATAGCTAATTCAATTAATGTTGTTGCTGAAAAAAGCCTAAAGCTTTGAGAACAGAATCATGGAAATTTCTTTTCACCATGACATCATTACAATAAGAAACTCGCTGTATGCTTGCAAATTCTACAACTTGGACACATATTCTTTAATTTATTAGATAGCCTACAGCGTAGTAAACAAAAGATAGTTGAAAGGCTTTAGCCTTTTAGGCTTTTTTCAGTGACAACGTTAATTGAAATAGCTATATACCTGCATTAATACCCTATACCTTAAATGCCAGTCCTTTCTTTCCATATGGTGTATTAGTTTGATTAAGATCCCCAGCTGAGCCACATATACTACACAAAATCAAATTTCATCATTTCTTATCTATTTCTCTTTTTTATTTCTTTTTTATTTTTGAAAAACATTGTAACTTATTCAGTGGATATAAATCACCTTGATGTGGCACTCTCATGTGGAGAATTTGAATTTCTGAAGAGTTAAAGAAAAATTATCTTTGTTATTAGAAGAGAAAGTATACAATAAGCAATATTTTTATCACTCACTGACACAATATAATAAAATAAGTATGAATGCATACTTTTCTGATGGAAGGTAGGTTCCAAATGCATCTGAAATGTATAAATGGAAACTAGCGAGTAAACTAGTATAGGCTGCGTCGGTGTATAATAAATACAATAACCAATAAAAGGAAATCTATAACACCGTGAAAAAAAGAGAAATATACTTAACTTTACTGACGT
>JAADYU020081678.1:0-13858 GCA_011763375.2 Heteractis magnifica
GATGCTCAACCAACTGAGCTAATCGGGTGGCGGTCATGTTACATGAGACAGTTTGCAACAACAGTTTTCACGCAACAATGTTGCAAGTTTTTGAAGGTGATTCAAAAACTCGCAACATGTTGCTGTGACAGACATTGCGTGGAAAATTTTCCCACATGCCATGTAACACGAGAACAATTTTTCTTGCAACATTGCTGCGCGAAAACTCGTTGTTGCGGATTGTGTTGCGTGACTCCACCTTTAACGATCTTGCAAGCGCGAGCAAGATCAGGGGACAAAAACATGGAAAATGGATCAAAAACATGATATAGTGTGCTGTAATTTGCTTGATTGAGTTAGTTGATCCCGTACCATGACAATGCTCGTGTCATGAGTTATCAAACTCATACAAAGACTACTCAAAAAAACTACTCGGACTTTATAAATTGAAACCATTGTTCCATGGTCGGTCAAGTTCATTTGGGAAAGTTCTCTCCATAAACCAAATTACTGCGACTTTAAATGTGTGGCGTTTGCTTTAAAATGGGTTTGCATATTGTTTTGGTACTGATGTCATTACACACCCTATCATTAATTGCAACATTATGCACGCAATATATATGTGACATTGTTCTCCTTCTCATCCTACCCGTTTATACACTGTATAACGATTTTCTTCATTGAATGTTAACTCTTTAGTTACGATGAAGACGTGTACTGTGATTGGACAAAAGGAGTTGATCACATATCGCAGCAGAATCTAGACAAGCCTTTGATCATCAGAGACCCCAATACGAAACTCATCAAAGTCAACTTTGATCCTGAAGTAAGTTAATCATGCACATTAATTTTTTTTTTTTTTTGCTACATTAATAATTATACTGTTATGCTATTGACCTCTTTCATAATGGCGGCAGCTCATTAGCATAATGTTTTAAATTTTAATGTTTCACAAAAATGTGGCCTTCCATTCGAGAGAAGATGTTTATCTAAGTAAAATCTGAAAGTTTGGAGGAAAAAGTTTAAATCCTTAAGGAATTACAAGCATTTCAAGTTGTGAGAAAACATGAAAACGAGGCCAGAAAGGCCTAATCTCTGAAATCCATACAAAGTTCTTTAATTTTGATCCACAATATCTTTTTAAATTTTGAATCTATGCCATTCAAATTTTCCAAGGTTAATGATTTTTAAGAGTTCTTTCAGATGGCATAAGTTATTTTATTGGAGAAAGTCCATATTCACCAACATCAGAAATCTGCTATTATGAAAAAGGTCTATCCTGTTCGGCGGTGTATGTCTCCGGAAGCGGGTATGTAGAGTAACCTTTTCCTCTTTTTCGTTACACAAAACTAATCGTGTTATGTTTTTGGACATTTAGCTAACTGCAGTTCTTCGAGAGGTGAAATACTTAGAGACAGCACAAAATGAAACCTTGGAAACGATCCCTGAGAGTGCTACAGCTATCTTCTCACGAAACGAGACTTTCTACAAGTTTTGCGCTAACCTAGACTTAACAGTAGCGTGGTACAATAAAGTCAGAGAAACTTTACTGGACGTGGAATTTCCTCTCGTTGAAGGACAGCTACAGAACATTGATAACCAATTAGAACAAGCCGAGAAAAGCTTGAATTGGAACAGTGACGGTGAGTGGATATCTTGTCATTGCAATCTTAACCAGAATTTCGTTGAGAAGAGAAGGAGGGGAGGAGAGGGGAGGGGGAATGTATTAGAATAAAGTGACTGACGTCTGGGTGCCAAGGAATCTCCGTGCCTCTCTTGATATGTACATACTACTGGAGTAGCTTGCATCAGGGGCGGATCCAGGATTTTTTAAGAGCGGGTGGCTGATCGCTGAAATGACGAAAATAATTAAAATCCTCTACCAAAATGACATCATTGTTCGTAGGCTCTTCTTTTTAAATTTCACAGATATACCGAAAAAACATCCTTTTTTAATTGGATTTTATCTATTTAACAATCAGACACAAATCACTCCATTGACCATCCAGTTAATATAATTTCAAGCTTATATCGATTCCAATGAGGAGGGGTGGCTAGCCACCCAATCCACCACCCCCTGGATCTGCCCCTGTTGCATACTGCTGTACCATGACCGTAATTTCGGCCTGTCCTAGCATTCTCACAAGATGAGAAGTGGTGCCATCGATATGAGGGGTATATCGCTAACGCTGTTCTGAGACAATTCTGTTTAATATTTCCTGTAAGTTTTCGCTCGCGTAAATTCTACCTAGTTCCCTTGAGGAAAATCTATCCCATTATAATTATGTATTATCAGCTTAAAGAATTCGTTACAGGAAGTGAATCTGACCTGTGTTTGCATTGTCTTCTTCAGGGGTATGGGAGTACATCGAAAAGACGCGAGATATGGTACACGACATTGAAAACCGCGTGCAGGCTGCTAAAGACAATGTTGATTCTATGAGTGAGCTGATGACTAAATGGAGTGAAGCTCCTCTGTATGAAAGAAAAGAAGGCAAAAAGGAGGGCCTCTTGAATTTAGAGGTAGGTACTTTGCACCTCTTTGGCTTGGATGGGATATTTCTCAAATTCAACCAACTAGAATTTTTTCCTTGAATATCATTTATTTTCTTAGTTTCTTAGGGAAATCGATTTTAATATTGAGATCATTAAAAAACTGTTTTCTTTTGCTTTTTTCTCCTTAAGGATCGTGATTCGTTGCTTCATAAGCGGTACGCAGTGATCGAACAATCGGGAGAGAAGATCCATGCCTTGCTAAAGGTAATTAAATGATTTTGTTGTTAAAACGCTTTCTCTTTTGTAAATGAAAAATGTTTACTTTTGCGTTCACCTGCTGTTTCTCGTTGTGCTTCAGCTTAGTTACCAACAATTATTCATTGGTCTTTTTTAATAACATTTTTTTCTGATTGGTTGATTGGCCGTGGGAAGAAAGTACATACCATAGTTGATTGCGTGATCGCTCGCGCACGCGCGCTTCAATTAATTTTTCGCACTCTCATCCGTTTCTACCAGATACATAAATCAATGTATTCAATGTATAACCTTCAACAACTGTTCTTGCTCTGTGTCTTCTCTTACAGAAAAACTTGGAGTTGTTCCAGGCTGATTCTAACACAGACATATGGCGTGCCTACGTGGACTATCTGGATGATATGGTACTTGATGGTTTCTTCAACTGTATCCACTGCTCGCTGAACTATTTGTTGGACAATACAGACTTAAAACACAACAGCACTTCCTTATTCGAAGCCAAGCTTGAACTCCAACAACCAGAGTTGGTGTTCATACCGTCACTGGACTTTGGAGTGTCTGACGGATATTATGATCTAGTTGAGAGCATCGTCAATGATATCTATAAAATGGCATCTCTTGTGAAGAGGCTGGCCGACCATAATGAATCTGATAATTACCAGTCAGATGTGGAAGACATGCTTGATTTGTCCGAAATGCGACAAGACTTGATGGACAGAGTTACGGGCATCATGAACAAGGCAAACGAGTACCGAAGCTCTTTCGACAACTTCTCTTACCTTTGGTTGGACGACAGGGCCGAGTTCATGCGCCAGTTTTTACTCTACAATCATGTTTTGACTGCAGAAGAAATCGAAGCCCACACAGAGGATGGTGTGCCAGAATGTCCACCCACACTAGAGCAGTTCAAAGAACAAATCGATACTTACGAGAAACTCTACTCAGAAGTCGAAGAAGTGGAAGGCATGAATGTTTTTGACACGTGGTTTAGGGTTGATGCCCGACCCTTCAAGCAAGCTTTGCTTAACATTATCAAACGATGGAGCTACATGTTCAAGCAACACCTCATCGATCATGTGACCAACAGCTTGAATGATCTGGCTGATTTTATCAAGGTTGCAGATGTGGGGCTAACCCAGGCCGTACAAGAGGGTGACTACGATGGACTGGTAGCAGTCATGGGACACTTAATGGCTGTGAAAGACAGACAGTCAGCCACTGACGAGATGTTCGAACCCTTGAAACAGACCATTGAGTTGCTGAAGACCTATGGTCAGGAGATGCCAGAAGAAGTGCACACACAGTTGCAGGAACTTCCTGAACAGTGGAACAACTCCAAGAAGATCGCTGTCACAGTTAAACAACAAGTTGCTCCTCTGCAAGCTACAGAGGTTGCCATCATCAGACGAAAATGCGGTCAGTTTGACATCAAGCAGCACGAATTCCGAGAGGATTTCCGAAAGACTGCGCCATTTGCATTCGACTCTACCAACGTCTACGAGCGTCTGGACAAAGCTAACCGTGAAATATGTAACATGGAGAAAGAGATGGATGCTTTGCATGAGTCTGCAGGTCTCTTTGAAGTGAACTTCCCTGATTACAAACAACTGCGCGCCTGCCGTAGAGAGGTGTTGCTACTCAAACACTTGTGGGACATGATCTTTGTTGTTAGTAGCAGTATCGATGAATGGAAGCTGACTACATGGGGTGATATCAATGTGGAGAACATGGAGATGGAGTGTAAGAGATTCGTCAAGGAGATTCGTTCCCTGGATAAAGAGATGCGTGCCTGGGATGGCTTTACTGGGCTGGACTCTACCGTTAAGAACATGGTGACTTCACTACGTGCCGTGGGAGAGCTGCAGAACCCTGCTATTCGAGAACGTCATTGGCAACAACTTATGCAGGCAACCAAGGTATGTTTAGCTCTTCTTCAGGTTATCTCCCCCATTTCTTTTTCTTACTATTTCAACAGTTCCATCGTCTAATGATTAAATAGTATTTGATATTTCATAGAAGGGCACAAAACCTAGATCCCTTTTCTAGATACCCTATTTCGACCACAATCTCAACCCCAATATGGACCCCCAGCTATCGGATCATGGTCAGGAATAACGGGACAATAGCCCTACATGTAGTCATGCCATGTCAAAGAACTGAAGGTTCTAAAGCACCCGCTATCAACAAGCTAAAGATGTAAAATACTGCATTTTACGATTGTGATTGCGTTTATGATCTACGATGCAGTTTAATTGCCCTGATGGAAAGTTCGGCTGTGTTAATCAGTATCATAAAATCCTGGGGTTTTTAATTGATTTTTAATGTGGTTTGCCTACGTTTCACTAGGTCAAGTTTGTCATGGACGACGACACAACGCTTGCTGATCTGTTAGCGCTTAACCTACACAACTTCGAAGATGAGGTGCGAGGTATTGTCGACAAAGCCACCAAAGAACTCGGCATGGAGAAGATTCTCAAAGAACTGAACGTCACGTGGTCTCAGATGGAATTTGAATACGAGGAACACCTCCGCACTAAAGTACCCCTGCTGAAATCTAGTGAAGAACTCATCGAAACCCTTGAGGACAACCAGGTGCAGCTGCAAAACTTGATGACATCCAAGTACATCGGACACTTTTTGGAAGAAGTTACATCATGGCAAAAGAAATTGTCCACTGCTGACTCGGTTATTAGTATATGGTTCGAAGTCCAAAGAACCTGGTCTCATTTGGAAAGTATTTTCATTGGATCTGAAGATATCAGGAACCAGTTGCCCGAAGATTCTAAAAGATTTGATGGCATTGATGTGGACTTTAAGGTACGGAATGCTTATATTTATCTTGGTTATGGGGTGATAGTCGTGACGCAGGAGGGAAGAAGAGAAGAGGGAGTCACCTGAAGCTTGATAAACAAAGTTGAATGATCTTAAGATGCCCATATAGATACACACTAAATGGGAGGCAGTAATATAAATATGTAAACGTTGCTTCATCTTACAGGAGCTTGCTAGTGAAGCCGGTAAAATCCCTAACGTAGTTGAATGTACAAACAGAGCTGGCCTTTATGAGAAACTAGAGCGTCTCCAGGAAAGGTAATTTTTGGAGTAGCGATTTTCCTAGATATTTTAATAAAAATTATTTAAAATAATCCAAATTTCCACTAAAAAAAAACTGTCGGTACGGGGTTTACTTTGATTTGGGTGTGAGTGCGCTGTCTTGAATAAGGCGTCATTCGTAGCCTTTTCACGATCTGTCAGAAAAAATTCACCAGCCTTCGAGGCAACGACGCGTGGATAAAAAAGAAAGTATCCGCGCCGTCGTCAAGAACCCACATCATCTGATAGTTGACAAAATACCATGGAAGTTATAAAGTACAAGAGGAGTGCAAAAAGAACACTGAGGCAGAGCCAAGATTGCCGAACTTTCTATAAATCTGTCCTCGCATAGAAACTGTTCGATCAGTCATTTCAGGTATCGAGATAGGCCCTGATTATTATATTACTAACACATGGTTCTGTTCTTCTAGTCTTTCCTTGTGCGAGAAAGCACTTGCTGAATATCTTGAAACCAAGCGACTTGCCTTCCCAAGGTTCTACTTCGTATCTTCTGCTGATTTGCTGGATATTCTGTCCAAAGGAAACCAACCAGTTGAGGTAAACCAAATAAATTTAAAACAAACAAACCAACGAACAAACGAAAGAACAAATCCTTAATTTGCGTTTCCTTTTCGTTTTTGAAATAACCTCGAAGTGCATATGTATCAGGGAGACGTATTTCTTGTTCAAGCCTTAAGACGTCAAGTGCAGAGTTTTGCAATTGTAAAAGCATATCCAGTGCTTTAAGAGATGATGATTCGTAAAAGATTTCTCACGAAGGAACCTTTCTACTAAGGCTGCATGTCGGTCTTAAAGGCGGGGCACAAGGTCACTATCGTAAAAACAAAGCGTGTTCGCAAAAAGTGAACCTCAGTTTTATAAAGTTCCTGTTTGATAGTGACGAATTTAACGCCCTCGTAATTGCGTCTATAGGTGTGTCGTCATTTGTCGAAGTTGTTTGACAACATGGCAAAGCTTAAGTTCAAGGAGGACGATGAAGGCAACATCACCAAGGAAGCCATCGGCATGTACAGCAAAGAAGGGGAATATGTGGATTTCCAAGACATCTGCGACTGTTCTGGACAGGTAGGTGCTTTTGCTGAATTCTCATGGCAGTGCAGAATTCAAGGACAAAAGAGAGAGAGAATAGGCATTCTAAGAGAATACCGTTATCTTGGGCAGGGCGCGTGTGTTACTGACTAGTGTCAAGTTTTGGATAGGAAAACTTGGCCTTTAAAATGCGAAATGTGACAAACCGATTTCTTTTACCGTGTCAGGTTGAAGTATGGCTCAACCGTGTCATGGACACCTCGCGTGCTACCGTTAGACATCAGCTATCAGAAGCTGTTGTATCCTACGAAGAGAAACCACGTGACCAGTGGATCTTTGACTTCCCTGCGCAAGTAGCGCTTTGTGGAACTCAGATCTGGTGGACTACAGAAGTTGGCATCGCTTTTGCGAGACTGGAAGAAGGCTATGAGAACGCGCTTAAAGATTACTATAAGAAACAGGTAATGTTTTTCGTTTTGGAATTATGTGGCAATATGCGTTTCGGAATAGTCAGAATCTACCTTAGATCAAGGTCAAACTACCTCAAAGACTTTTTGTGTAGTTGACACGTGTGAAAGCTAAAGGTACCCCAAACCCAAGTTTTAAAGAAGATTTCATATCATTGAACGTCTTTCCATTTCTTGCATCGTTTGACCCAGCAGGAAAGCTAGGGCACGGCGCGGTACCTTTGTAATCAGAGCTCCTGTCATGGCCTTGATCGAAGTTCTGGACCTGTCAGCAACCAATCAAATTGTTCCATTTTCATCCGCATCGGCTTGCCATATAAGAAGCTTACTTAGAGTTTACTTAAACCTGTGTTTCCACAGGTCAGCCAATTGACGACGCTTATCAACATGTTGATTGGTGAACTGACTCCCGGAGACAGACAAAAGATCATGACCATCTGTACAATTGATGTACACGCACGTGACGTAGTGGCCAAGCTGATCCAACAGAAAGTTGAAAACGCCCAAGCATTCTTATGGCTCAGCCAACTCAGGCATCGCTGGGATGATTCCAGCGGCCATTGCTTTGCTAACATCTGCGATGCGCAGTTTAAATACTCTTACGAATATCTTGGTAATACCCCACGTCTTGTCATCACACCTTTGACTGACAGGTAATGTTTGTTTTTCAGTGGAATTCTCGTAGCTTCTTTACCGCATTGCTACTCATTGTAAAATTAGACATCTCAGGACTTTCTCTCGCCAAAGTTAAATACAGATGCCTTGTTCATGATTTCAGGTGTTACATCACTCTAACCCAGTCTCTTCATTTGACCATGAGTGGCGCTCCTGCCGGACCAGCAGGGACTGGTAAGACTGAGACCACAAAGGATCTTGGTAGAGCACTGGGTATTATGGTGTATGTGTTCAACTGCTCAGAGCAGATGGACTACAAGGTATGTTAGGCGTAACACAATATCCTGAGGTTTCTCATAAATATGTATAATCAGTAGATAGAAACAGCGAGTGTTCTGCGGAAGTATTTTCGTCGTGCATAATTGCTTCAGGATGTGCAATGCGGCGTTATAAAATTTTATCTCAATCCTTGGCGTGCACCCCTTCTTACGAGAAGTTTGTTGACACAACATAAGAAACGAAGACGAAATCTTTTGTTCAAGTCCTCCAAGGAACTTGTGCTAAGCAGGATATCCAACTTGCACTCCAAGAATAAAATGGCACTACAGATATCCCATGATGCACTTAAGCCAAGAGAATGCGACAAGGATACTAATATCTTTGATGGACTGATTAAATATTGAGCATTATAGTGTATTGTCAGTATTGTTTTATCACTAAACATTGCTTACTGGCTATATCAAATCAATCGGTCTGTTTGTCTGTCTTTTCCAGTCGTGCGGTAACATCTACAAAGGACTTGCCCAGACTGGTGCATGGGGATGTTTTGACGAGTTCAATCGTATCTCTGTGGAAGTGTTATCTGTCATTGCCGTGCAAGTCAAGTCCATTCAAGATGCCATCAGAGACAAGAAAGAGCGCTTCATCTTTCAAGGTGAAGACATCTCTCTTGTTCCTACTGTTGGCCTCTTCATCACAATGAACCCTGGTTATGCTGGGCGTACAGAGTTGCCAGAGAATCTCAAGGCTCTTTTCCGGTAAGATAATCAGAAAGTCAAGTGATATCACCTAACTGCCCTCTCTACTGTAGACAACAATTCTATACCCCTCTCCCATATTTTTAGGCCGGTTTTAGACTCCCTCCTCACCTCTCGAGCACAACATGACTAGTTTAGAGCCATACACATTGATGGCATTGACAGCAAACCAGCTGTAAGCCCACAACGAGATGAGAATCGACCTGCAGCAGTTTGATATCATTTGTCTTCATTTCGTACGCAGACCATGTGCTATGGTTGTACCTGACTTTGAGCTGATTTGCGAAATCATGTTGGTGGCTGAGGGTTTCATCGAGGCCCGTGCCTTAGCCAGGAAGTTCATCACCCTGTACTCCCTCTGCAAGGAGCTTCTTTCAAAACAGGACCATTACGATTGGGGTTTACGTGCCATCAAATCCGTATTGGTAGTGGCCGGCTCCCTTAAGCGATCCGACCGACAGAGGCCCGAGGATCAGGTGCTCATGAGAGCTTTACGTGACTTTAACATCCCCAAGATCGTAACAGATGATGTTCCAGTCTTTATGGGACTTATCGGAGATTTGTTCCCTGCGCTGGATGTACCTCGTAAGAGAGACATGGACTTTGAGGCCCTAGTAAAGAAATCAGCTTTGGTAAGTCCACTGAGCCCTAGGCCCAGTAAGGATTAATTCGATACACTTGGGGAGTGGTTTCCTAGCAGGCGTAATAGATCTTCCCTGAATTCACTTGAATGACTACGAAACAATGCTTTCAAGTCGAGGCTGGAGTGGACAAATGTATACATTTTCTGTGTTTTGTCTACTCCATCCTCGACTTGAAACCCGGCAAATTCGGAGATGTCTTAGTCTAGGGGGTTCCCGATATTTGCCGAGTTCCCTCAGAGAAGTAAATCCCTTTCTTATTCCTGCGTCATGATTAGGATCTTAAGCTACAACCAGAAGACAGTTTTATCCTGAAGGTGGTGCAGTTGGAGGAGCTCTTGGCCGTCCGTCACTCGGTCTTTGTTCTTGGTCCTGCTGGAACAGGCAAAACACAGGTATACCTTAAATTCCTTATACCATCAAAGCTTATTTCCATATTTACAAAGAATTATCAGCACATCAATGCTTAGAAAAAACTTGTTTTGCAAATTCTTAATTCACCGCCGATAAGTGCTGTTGGAAATGTGACAGCCAAGGTACTTTGTGTCCTCAATTCCTACTAAACGTCAGTTTCTGCAAACATCAAATATATGTTCATTTTATTGTGTTTTATGCGATGCCTAGGTCATTCGCACCCTGAACAAAACCTACCAGAATCAAAAGAGAAAACCTTTGTTACACGATCTGAACCCCAAAGCCGTGACAGCCGATGAATTGTTTGGGTTCATTAATCCAGCTACTCGAGAGTGGAAAGATGGTAGGTGCTCTTTAAACATTTTATTTGTCGATTTTACTATACTTCGTTACGGTGACCGTTGTATTTGCAACTAACACCGTAGTAACACTACCTATAACTCAGTCGTAAATGCTCACTTATTGACGCAAGCATAGGGTGTGTCAGATCGTTTTATGACTAAGATTGCGTGACTGAATACATGACCGCTTTATTTATCGTTACAGGTCTGTTTTCCACCACAATGCGTGACTTATCTAACGTTGCTAATGACTCACCCAAATGGATTGTCCTTGATGGCGACATTGATCCCATGTGGATAGAATCTCTTAACACCGTCATGGACGATAACAAGGTAGGTAGATAGAAAGTGTATAGAAATTGTACAGGCCAATTTCTAGTACCTCCGCATCACATGTATCGAACAGATATCGGGGATTGAATTCCCCAGTCCTTCCCTACTTGGTATGTTGTTACATGAGCACATTGATCATCATTTTGTCGATGCATTGCAGGTATTGACACTGGCCAGCAATGAGCGTGTTCCTCTAACTCCCTCCATGAGACTTCTGTTTGAGATTGGTCACTTGAAGACTGCAACTCCTGCAACCGTCTCTCGTGCTGGTATTCTTTTCTTGAATTATGCTGACGTTGGATGGAATCCGTAAGTAGTAGAAATGTTATGTCTCTTGCACAAAAAAACGTGGTTAGTAGTGTATATTTACCATCACCATCATCATCTCCACCACAATCACCACCATCATTGTCAGCACCACCACCACAATCATCATCATCAGCACCATCATCACATCATACCATCATCATCATCATCATCACCACCACCACCACAATCATCATCATCACCACCACCACCACAATCATCATCATCACCACCATCATCACGTCGCACCATTATCATCACCACCACCACCACCACCACCACCATCATCATCATCATCATCTTTTTCATTATCATCACCACCACTGTCATCATCTTCACCATCACCACCACCACCATCGTCATCATCACCATCATGATCATGATCATGATGATCATGATCACCGTCATTGTCATGTTTCCATGATTTTATAATCATGATCAGATCATATAGGCGACTACTGCAAAGTTACAGTAACATTCTCCTGACATTATTTGCTTTCCCCTGTTTTATCACAAATTTCTGAATCTGTTTTATTCCCATAGTTATGTGTCCAGCTGGATTGACACTCGAGAGGTCCAGTCAGAGAAAGCCAATCTCCAAATCCTGTTTGACAAATATGTACCAGTCTGTCTCGATGTTCTGCGCGTGCGCTTTAAGAAGATCACACCTATTCCTGATATCACCATGGTTACCATGCTCTGTTATTTGCTGGAATGTCTGCTCACCCCTGAAAATACTCCACCTGACTGTAATAAAGAGTTATACGAGTTGTACTTCGTGTTTGCAGCTGTCTGGGCCTTTGGAGGTGCCATGTTCCAGGATCAGGTAAGTCATGAGATACTAGACTGAGGTACTTCCGTTTTCAAACCTGAAAGAACGTATGGTCACAATTTCATTTCACTTAGGATTCTATAGGGGTAAATTTAAGGATGAAAGATCACCAATCTTTTCTTCTTGCCGCACGTTTCAAGTTCGTTTCTAGCTTCTCCGGTTTTCAGTTTGGAAACAGTGGTGATGTTACGCGGGACGATTCGCAACGACGATTTTCCGTGATACGCGGTTGCGCGAAATGTTGATGCCGCGTAACATGCGAATCGTCCTGTTTAACACTCACCTTTACACGGCATCAACGTTTCGCGCAACGGCGTATCGCGAATAATCGTCGTTGCAAATGTCATAAAATTGCGCGAAAGAGTGGACATACACTGTCATGACAATGAACACTGATATTTGTGTCTTTACTGTGTTGTAAGAATTTCCTTTCACTGAACTCTATTCTTCGTTTATAGTTGGTTGACTATCGTGTGGAGTTCTCTAAATGGTGGATAACAGAGTTCAAGACAATTAAATTTCCTTCTGCTGGTACCGTATTCGATTATTTCATCGATCAAGAAACCAAGAAATTCGTTCCCTGGACAGAAAGTGTGCCAAAGTTTGAACTAGACCCAGACATACCTTTACAGGTAAAACATACATGCTTATATTATTGGATTGCGATCAATCCCAATAGAATACGATAACAATAAGAATGAAGCCGCCATGTTGGTTAAAACCAGCAAAAAAGATTTTGTTCAATTCGTCCAACATGGCGGCGATGACGTCATGTGAAAACCAAGAAGTGTTATATAAGTATAATTAGATAATACCGTTATAGATGGGTTTCGATATGAGTGGGAAACGATGCGGCAAATTGGTAGCCGTACCGTTCTTTATCGTAACTTTAACTATACACTCTGATTAGATGATTCACGCGAAAACAATGGCAAGCCATTTCAGTGTTACTGCATACCGTACCGTGTACGTGCTGTAAGTCAGTACCGTAAGTTTCCCACTCGTACGAAATCCGCTCTACTTGAATAGTAGAATTAGCTCGTTTTCAAATATTCAAATTCTAACTGGAACTGATTATAGTTTAACTACATTTGGGTTGTGTTGCTTTTCTTTAGGCCGTGCTTGTGCACACCGCAGAAACAACTCGTGTCAGATTCTTCATGGATTTACTGATGGCCAACAAAAGACCAGTGATGTTGGTCGGCAGTGCAGGCACAGGCAAGACCGTATTAGTCAACGATTACTTCCAGTCCTTAGATCCTGATGTTACCATGGTAACCAACGTACCGTTCAACTACTACACAACGTCAGCCATGTTGCAAGGTGTACTGGAGAAACCCTTGGAGAAGAAGGCAGGCCGTAATTATGGACCACCCGGCAACAAGAAGCTTATCTACTTCATTGACGATATGAACATGCCTATGGTAGGTGACTGAGTCTTTGTTTATATGAAGTTTGATGTTTGATGATGATGAGGAGGAGGAGGAGGAGGAGGAGGAAGAGGATGTTTGATGAGGATGAGGATGATGATGATGATGATGATTGGTGATTATGATTGTCGATGATAATGATGATGGTTGTTGGTGCCGCTGATGATGTTTTATGATCATGATGATGTTTGCTATTTATGATGATGGTTGGTGATGATATTTGGTTTATGATCCCAATGATGGTTGATAATCATGATGGTTGGTAGTCATGATGATGGTTGGCGATGAGGATGGTTTATGATTACGATAATGGTTGGTGGTCATGATGATGGCTGGCGATGAGGATGGTTTATGATCACGATGATGGTTGGTAGTCCTGATGATGGTTGGCGATGAGGATGGTTTATGATCACGATGATGGTTGGTAGTCATAATGATAGTTGGTAGTCATGATGATGGTTTATGATCACGATGATAGTTGGTAGTCATGATGATGGTTTATGATCACGATGATGGTTGGTAGTCATGATGATGGTTGGCGATGAGGATGGTTTATGATCACGATGTTG
>JAADYU020081789.1:0-13844 GCA_011763375.2 Heteractis magnifica
TTTATCCTAAATTTTTAATTCTAATTCTTACATTAATTTAATTGTTTAACATTGATGAGAATTTGTAAAAAATATGTACTGGTATATAATACCGGTATATAATCTATTCAACAAAATTATGAGATATAATAAATAGGAGTTATTGACCAAGTGTGAGGTCCAGATGAGGGATATATTGGTCAAGTTGTTTTTGTGTTTGTATCAGGCAGGGTCCATGCACACAAAAATAGAAGGAGACCAATATCTCCCCCATCTGGACCAATCAAGGTTGGTCTTAAATGGTTTATTATAGGCATGGCAAATGAAATTATCAAAAACAGTCCATAACTTTTGCAGAGAGGTCCAGATGAAAAAAATTGGATCTCTCAGTAACCAATCAAATTGTTCTATTTTCATCTGAACTGGTCGACTTGCCAATGATATATTAATAATTGTTATCAATAAATAACTAAGCTAATAGAAAAAAAAAAGAAACTAAAAATAGATCATGAAAAAAGAATTGATAGCTAACTTCTGGAATTGAATGGGTTTTTTTTTGTAGTTTCAAGGGCTTTGTTCAAGATGCCAGATGATATGTTTGAACCAAAAGACAGCTGAAAGAACTGCAGAGCCTCTCAAAACATTAGGAATTGTGAGAGGAAGTAAGGTACAGTAAGAGTGAATTAACTCAGCAGCTTAGCTGAGCAGTATACAAGTAAAAATGCACAGCAAAATTTCCAGCAAAAATGTCAAAATGCAAGAAAAAATGATGATCTTAATTTACTTAAGAGACTTTTTTCCACAAAACAAGATTTCATAATGACTTTTTTATTCAACAGACAGGGACATTTGGCATTGGCTTACAGCATTCAACAAGACAATGTGGCAAATGCAAAGACGAGTGTAATGTTAACCCATGGCTGCAAGTTGGAGATCCTGTTTTCATCCTCAAATGAAATTCAGTGTCAATATTGGCTAAATAATCTAATAAAATATTGGTAATTGGTAATATTGGATTGTTGTAGTAATAGTAGTGTTGAAAATATTTTTTAAATGCACACAAATTCTAACATCACACTAAAATAAGAAAATGAAAAAATACAATTTTCCAAATACACTTTTTAAAAATATTTGTAATGCAAAATATTTACATTTTTAGATAATAAGTGTGTTTTTAGATAATAACTAAGCATTTCATCAAAAAAGGAATCGAAATAAATCAAATGGTATTCTGTCTCTTGTATAATTTCTGGAGTAAAAGAATTCAAAAAGTACAAACTGGGTTACCTGTGGAAAATTTTCTTTTGCTAAAAGAGGTGTTTTCAAGATCTTCTGTGACAAAATAGCAGGATAGAAAAAGGAAAATAGTGTTTTTCGCTTCAAAAATGAAATAAAAAGAAGGTAAAAACGAGATAAAAAAATAGTAGGCCCCGACGGGATTCGAACCCGCGATCTTTGGTTTACGAGACCAACGCCTTACCACTTGGCCACGAAGCCCAAGATAACATCTGAAGGTGAAAAAAGTCTAAAAATATCTGCGAGTCATTACTAATTTTTAACTTGGGCCTTTATACTTCATTGAAGGCAACAAGCGGTCTTAGTCATAAAGGTAACGCCTTTTCAAATTAACCAGAAACTTAAAATTTATATAAATTTCTTTAAATCAGTATAGATACCGTTAAAGGGATATTGGACAATCATTTTCTGGCTAAAACCAGTTCGCTGACACTTGACAATTCAGTCTTAAAATACTTATTCAGTTTCCCTAATGCCCCGAAAATAAACCTACAAGCTTATTTAAACTTATAAGTTAATGGAAATGTGATTTGGGAAACGAAGCTAGCCGGGTTAGCGGGAAGCCATACACCGGCACCGGCCTGAATAATGTTTTCTTAAAAACTCTCGGGTTCTATAGCTTCCCATTTTAATACCCTGGAGTAAAAATCTAGGCCCTGACGGGTTTCAAACTCAATCTTTAGTTTTCAAGACTAACGCCTTACCCTTTGGTTACAAGTCCAGAAGTCAGTAGCGCAGCATTCGGGAGCGTTTCCCAAGAACCCACTTCTCAGTCAATGTAGACACCTGCCTCCCGACCCCCCCTTCCCGCACCCCAACCCAGGTACAACGTACCGGGGGAATGTGATGTGGGAGTATTTACCTTAATATTCACTGACACTTCCTTTTGAATGCTCACCAGTAGAGGGAAACTCGGCTTTCACCTCCCCAGTCTCTTGACTGTGGCCAATTTAAACTGCCAGAAGAGAACCAGAATATGCAGGGCCATGGTCAACACCATTCCCCCAGTGGGTGACGACATTTTTGCATTTCCATAGACACCAAATTCCAAGTCCCCAGTCATGTTCGAGTTTGAGGGGTGGTCGGGCAGGGGTTTACATTAGCTGGTGCATAAGGCATATTAGTAAACCAAAAGATCACTAAGCCCCAAATTAATACCAGTTACCATTCAGGCTATGAGTCTAATTGTTAATTACTAGACTACTACTAACTATTTCACAGGTCAAGTGCCATCATTCTGGTGAGGCATTTAGACACTAGGAAATTCTAGGTTTTTCATAAACTGGTAGCATCATAGTTCTATGTAATAAATAGAACTTTCAAGTTCTTTTGTTGCATCTTCTAAAGTGGCACTTAATGGATAATATATCTCCTGTTATTCTCATGGAAGTTATTGTAAACCAAGATTATGCTGATGATTATTATGTATTGACACCCAGCTGCATTAAAGAATTTCACATTTGTTCATATTTTATTTTTTCTATGACATACTACAGTGAGTATAATTCTCTAATATGTTAATTCTCTATTTACAAGACTTTGTCTTGGGTTCTAAAGTGTCTTGACATCAATGTCCAACTAGTATATATTTATGAGCAATTTTAATCTTGGGGGATTTAAAAATCTATTTTCCACTACCATTAATATTAATTAAAATTGGTGGTTGTGGGGCAAGGGGGGGTTGGGGTCAGGGGGGTCGACTTGGAGTGGTATTAACACACAGGTTAATATTAAATTTCTTATTATTAATAAGAGAAACATGTAGAGATATAAGTTATTCTGTATTTTCATTCTCCTCTGAGCTTTCCTTGTTCTCCTCATGATCTGTGTTGATGGGGGCTTTACCATCTTGTCTCAGTCTAGGAAATAGAGATAAGATTAAAATGTAACATGTCTCTTAACAAATGCTACAGCATTCTTGATATCCCAGTAGAAATAGGACATTTTCATGATTGCATCATTTTACTACCACTACCAGAATGCTTTTTCAAAATGCTCTCTTCAGATTTTTCTTCTCTTGTGGGAATAGAGACAATTTAAAATTTTTTTTCTGACAACAGAAGTCACTCAAAGCATTCTGGTAGTGGCAGTAAATTACACCATAGTATCATGCAAGGCAAAGCAGAAAAATGACAAGGTTGCTACTTTCACAATTTTTTTGTTTAACTGGGAGTGATACACCAAAACTATAAGCGTTTCATTTGTTTCACTGTTGCTCCAAGCTTGTGACAAAATCTTGTTGAACTAGAGCAAAGCTACTTGAAAATATTCACGGAAGTGTCAGTTTTTCTGCTGATCAAAATATCACCTCTCCCAAAGTACAAGGCATTATATCTCTAAACGGCACATTCACTAAATTTTGGTCACATTTGATATTTTGTTGTTAGGCCCCAAAAGAGTGTGTTTAAAAAATATTGAGCTTAAAAATGGATAGATGGTCTTATAATGAAAGGCCAAAAACAGAGTTGGAGTAATCTGATGTACTTATTATCCTGATGAAAACTGTACCAGGCCTCTCATTTTTAGTGCACTAACTCATGTTTTGGAAGACAGCTTTTTTTGCAAATGACTTGCTTTTTGTTTGCAGAAACTTTATAGAGTTAATTATGGAACAACATCAAAAATTCTGCAACAAAGATGCAGAATATGTTTGCATAAATTCAGTGCTTTATATTTGCCTGCTTTTTTTTTGGTCACTCCTATTATGAACCAGTGTCAATTACGACATTTAGTGAATTGTACATAGGAGACTAATAAATACAGAAAAGCAACCCAAAACTATTAAAAAATGTCAACACCTACCGAGCATTAATGAGGAACTGGGCAAAACTAGCAGCCTCTCCTGTTCCTGTTATCAACACCTCTCGTTTGTCTGCTCCACTCTCACTGTCACCAATCTTTATGCTTGCTCCAGACATGTGTCTGAAAAAGATCAATTTAAATCAGAACATTGTGTAGCATAATAGAGCTGTTTTTGTATGAGTAAGAAATGTATGGTATTGACTCACAGTATGCACACAGTGCAATAAGCAGTAATACTGAAAAGGCTTCCAATTGTTTTCAGATGAATCATCCAATCTCAGTTCGTAGGCACTGTTACAGTAAAGTACAGTACTGATAGATGGTACAGCTACAAATTTCCCATAGGGTTTCTCACTCATGCAAAATCTGCTCTAGGGGACCATTCATTATTTATGCCAGGGGGTGGGCTGGCAAGAATGAGGGGGGCCCTTCAAAAATTCATGACAGGATCACAATAATGACATGCATAGAAAGAGGGAATGACTGTCTTTAGGGGGGAGGGGTCATGATGTTTAGGGTTAGGGCTGTATGAATCTTGCCAGCCCCCCCCCCCCGGGATAAATAATGAATGGTCCCTAAGAGGACAATTCAAGTACTTTATGCCTCCCTGATTTACATGTACCTTATACTGGTAATGTAGCTTCCTTTTTGACCAATGATGCTGCCAACAGCCTGAAAAATGGAGAAGTATTTGGTTAGATAATCTGAGCTCTTAGTACCCTTAGTACTAATTATTTTGAGGCCCAGATATAAGATTAGATAGACACTTTATTAAATGAGGGTAAACACTAAATAGCTATAAGCTGATAAACTTGTGGCCTTCCTGTGGCAAATAAAAGATCACTAATTTTCATTCAGGCAAGAGGAAGGAGGAGTCAGAAGTGGGGACTTTCCACTCTTAATAACAAATCATGGCCCCTCTGAATATACTTCAAGACTTGCAGTAGGAAGTAAAAATGAGATTCAATTATCATTCTATTAATGATATACACATCATGCACATTACTTACCCCTTTTGGAATTGTCATTGTAAGAGATGTGGTTGGACCTTTACCATATCCTCCCTGGTTCATTGGAGCACCACCACCACCGCCACCTCTTCCTCCTCGTCTTCCACCTGGAATATTAATGCTTTAAACATTAAAAGAATGCAATGTATTTTAATTTCTAAACAACCAGATATGACAAGTGCCAGGTTTCTTTTACCACCAAAGTTTCTCACAGGAATTAAGGCTCACACACACAATGCAATGTTGTCTGCAACGCTTCTTGCAACAGGGAAATCACACCATAAGTCACACCTGTGCAACTGTTGCACACAACATCACAGAAGTAGAAATGAGTTCTACATTAATGGGTGGGTACACTACCTTCCCATTGCAAGCAATGTCACTGGCAATGTCACATTGTGTGTCCAAACCTTAAAAGTTAACTTTGATATAACACTCACCACCATACCCTCCTCTTCCAGGAATAAAACCATTATGAAACATGGGTGGAAGTCCAAACTGGCCTGGGTAACCTCCATAATGCTGAAATGAAGAAAAATTGAAATCAACAAGATAATCAATTATGATGAGTGAATTTTGAAACCAACATCTCAAACTCATTAATAATTAACAAGGAGAAAACATATTCCATCACCATCAGAGTAGAGGTCAAGCCTTCAAATTAGCACTGGTCATCGGACATTTGGCAGGACATGATTGTTCTATCAAAATTTTCATAGTGGGAAAATTTTTTTGTCCAACCACAGCAGCAGCTGCATATCAAATCAAACCTTGTCCCTGGCCTGACATGACAGGTTAATAGAAAAAAATATTTTTTTTTGCAGGCTTGAGAGGTTGTACTGTGCATACACTTAAACACAATTTGCTAATTCACATCTTTTTAATGTATCAATGATTGTACCATTGATTCCTGGATTTATATCTTAATGAATGCTTTGTAAGTTAGAAAGCAATAAAAAAGCTTTAAAAATAATGTCTTAATCTTTTCTCGTACATGCTTAATGCATTCAGAAAATGTTGCAAAAATAAGAAACCTTCACTGGCATTTCACCAATGGCAAGTTATACCATACCATGCCCTATTGCTCTATAGACCCCCATTGTAGCAATCCCCAAAGTAGTTCAATTTGGAGGACAAAACAATGAAATATTTTTAGTCTTTGATTCTCAGGAGAATAAAATTCCATGGCAGTTTTGTCCTCCAAATTGAACTGCTTTGGGAATTGCTGCAAGGGGTCTAGATACTCAGAAAACCACCAACCGTCCAAACAGTAGACTTACTTGAGGAGGTCCATAGAAACCAAAGTGATGATCTGGTTTGTGTGGGGTGTAAGGCACTGTGTGTCCTTTGGGTGGAAACTAATTAATAAAAGATACTAATTATTAATACCTTTATTGTTACATAATAAAATGTTGATGTCAACAGCTGCAAATTCCAGGGCTTGAAGTTAACTTTTTGGTCCACTAGCAAAGTGTTGCTAGTAAGAATTTTTGTACTAGCAAAGTGGTAAAGTGTTTGCTAATGCATATTTTTTTCACTCGCAGATTCCGAAAAAGTGCTAGCATTTTGCGAGTTTACAAGCGTTAATTTTGAGCCCTGAATTCAGCCTGACAAATAATGTTATTATTCATTCAAAATATTTCTCTGTTTCTGATTGGCTCAAATTCCCCAGATAATTTCTTGTAACAAGCTACAATCCTTGCCAAAATTTGTTGGCATGAAAAATTTAACGCCAATTGAACCCACCTGAAACAACCTTGTATATCCATGCCCCCTCCTCCCCTGATTCAATGTTGGGCTGAGGTTGGTTTTGCCTGTTGCCTGGCTTTCCAAAAAAAAAAAAATGACCTGGACAAGCATCTCAATCAAACAACATTGAATGGGGGGAGGGTTGATGGCTTGTTATGATGTGAATGTTTTTGCCATAAAAAAATGGAATCATGCCAAGACTTTTGACAAGGATTGTAGCAGTTACCAAATTTGGCAATTTCACATCAATGGTTAAATAATAAAAACTTATTGGTCGACTGAGGTCATTTGTCCAATAATGAATAAATTATTGGATAGATGATGTCACTCAGCAGAGAGTGGGAAAAGGCAACTGGAAGTAGATTTTCCTAATTTTTCCTGTGAAAATATTTTGAATTGAATAATATAACAATTATTGAATTCAGCTTTTGTAGATATAAAGAATTATGCAGACCTTAGAGGGTGTTATCTGCCTCAGCCTTCAGCTTTGGCCAATAACACCCTCCTTGGTTTGTTTAATTCATACTCAGCCTCATCCAATAATTGTTTAATAATTGTAATAATAATAATTATAATAAAAATTACCTCCAGCATGACAGAGCAGAGGTGATCAATGCAAATTTCAAGAGCTTCTGGTGTTCCTGGAAATTTAAAAATAGAATCAATGAAGGACTTCTGGTTGACAAAATAATAAATAATTCATTCTTATACATGAGTGGTCTACTTCCAATACTTTACCACATGGGACCCAAGCTTGGTTTTTGTGAATGTTAAGAAAATTAGAGAAATATGAAAATTCACATGAACACTCTAGAGGGCATGCAAATTCTAATACAAAAATCTTTATTTGCATATTTCGCAACATTTACAAAAGCCAAGCTTGGTTTCCCTGTCACCTCACTAGATTTTCTCTGAGCACAATGTCATAAAAATAAATGTAAATGAAAATTCCTTTTCACTAAATCAAAATGCCAGTGTTGCAAGATTCACAGTCAACACATTTCTCATTCAAATACTTCAAAACTTTACTAAGTTTGCAACATCTGATCAAAGTTTTCACTGGTTTCCATGCAATGGGAGATGCATGTACTGTACCATAGCAACGTCAGACCACAGGGAGCCCACTTTAGATAAAAGTGAAAATAGAAAATTAAATTCAAAAACATTTGATTTGATTTATTTTCTGTACTAAAATTTCAAGATAGGGTGCTAAGTAACACAAAAAATCCAAAAATTCAAATAAAAGACTAGTAGAACATTTTTTAAAATGTGCGAATTAGCTTTCCTATATAATCTCCCTATGGTTGATCCTGCTGCTCCTATGCAAATGTATGTCCTAAAGGGTGGCAAGTAAATAACCCCATCCAACATATAGGGAAAATTACAAAACCAGATTTCAACATCTTTTTAGCCTCGAAATCCTGAAAAAACTTGATCAAAATGTTCCCTAAACTGGGAGATTCATTTATTGAAAAGTCTTTCCACTCTTCCTTGAAGTTTAGCAGTAGTAAATGCCATGAACAAAATTGTTTCATGCAGATTTTCAGCAGACATGCTGCCTGCCAAATGACATGTAAATTTTCAAATTTTCAAACGGTTGACAACAAAGCCAGCCAGCATGTGATTTTTTGTCACATGTACAGAAATCACAACATGCCACCCCAGAGGTCTATTTTTGGTCTTCCAGTCATCAAAAATTCCTGTCAATCAATGTCACAGATAGCACTAACATGGATTCAACTGGTGAAAATGAAAGAGGCTTTTCATAGAAAAATTTGAATGAAAAAGGTGTGAACTCTGATCCTTTAGGAAATATATTTGCATAGGAGCAGCAGGATCAACCATAAGGAAATTACATAGGAAAACTAATTCGCTCATTTTTAAAAATATTCAACTTGTCTTTTATTTGAATTTTCAGATATTTCGTGTTACCTAGCACACTGTCTCAAAATTTTAGTAAAGAAAATAAATCAAATCAAATGTTTTTGAATTTTATTTTCTATTTTCACGTTCATCTAAAGTGGGCTCCCTGTGGTCAGACTATAGATTTGGAGAAAAACAATATTGAATATTGTGAAAATGTCTTGTGTTGCCATGGTAATCCTGTTGTCTGTACACCAGTGACAAAATTTTCAAATATCTGTCACAATTTAACTTAGTGGAGCAATATTTTTACCACAAATTATGATTTCAAATGATCAATCCAAGGGTGAAAAATCTACTGCAATCTGACTTAATTCATTTTTTTTTGCCTTCAGTTGTTTTTTCCCACAGCTTTGAGAATTTTTTAATGCATGAATACATACCTGACAAGGTGACAGCTCTCTCAGTTGATTCCGGAAGAAATTCTCCAGCCACCTAATGATAGGAAAAAGGAGTCAGAGAGAGAGTGCAAAAGGTGGTTATACATTTGTGTAGATCTTAGATTATTTTGTAAATAGGTTAAATTTTTATGTTGTAGTGTTTACAACATAAGCAGCAGTGTTATATCAGATTTACAACACGAGCCAAACTACTTAAACAATGTCTACGTGTATGTTCTCATGTTCAACTGAATCTTTTTGAAATGAACCAAGTTTGACTGAGAAAATTCAAGTTAAAGTTTATGCAAATGAAGGCGATTTTGTATCAGATATACAACCTCCTCCGTGGTCAATGAATTCTATTGTGTTTTCCTCATTAATTATTCATGAGTTGTTTATTGAACAATAAAATAGGTTAATAAATTTTATGGATATAATAAACTATTAATTATTTAATCACTAGTACACCTTTTGCTGTTCATTAACCGTGAAGGAATATTCATTCAAGCGAAGAAGCATTGTCATTAGAGCGAACAGGCGTACAATAACGCCAATGGAGTCTCAAGAGTGCGATGGAACATTCATTAAGAAATTTAGCATAGAATTCGACAATCATGAAGATGTTTGCGTGGGTTCATTTACCTTTTCAAACTTTCGTTAGCGTTTTTGTGCAATCATTAAACCACAACACACATTCAATACAGTGTTTTGGACATTTATTTATGCAATACGTTATAAGTCTACATTTTCCACCTGGAATTGTAGGATTTTAACTGTCTTTTCATGTTTTTTACAAGCCATGAATATGACTTCTTACAAACAAAGTCAGTGGCGGATCCAGAAAGATTTTAGGGAGGGGGACTTTTATATAATTGAGACCAAAAACACTTATCCTTTTCTGTGGTAAGCATTGTTATTCCTATTGTATTCCATCTGTGAAAGGGGGGGACTAGACACCCTAGTCCCCCTTCCTGGATCTGCCCTTGAAAGTGCCATAGGTATAAATATCAAGTCAGTTCTGAGTTTCAATCCCTCTTTTTTTGGATATTGCAATGGCTCAACAAAGAAACCGACTTGATGTTTATACCTAATGGCACTTTGTTTGTAAGAAGTCATATTCATGGCTTGTAAAAAACATGAAAAGACAGTTAAAATCCTACAATTCCAGGTGGAAAATGTAGACTTATAATGTATTGCGTAAATAAATGTCCAAAACACTGTATTGAATGTGTGTTGTGGTTTAATGATTGCACAAAAACGCTAATGAAAGTTTGAAAACGTAAATGAACCCACGCAAACATCTTCATGATTGTCGAATTCTATGCTAAATTTCTTAATGAACGTTCCATCGCACTCTTGAGACTCCGTAACTTCGTGTTATTGTATGCCTGTTTGCTCTAATGACAATGCTTCTTCGCTTGAATGAATATTCCTTCATGGTTAATGAACAGCAAAAGGTGTATTATTATAATGGTATCAACTTACCACTACTGAAGCACCAGACACCTGGAAAAAAAAAAAGATGAATTTATTTTAATTGTGTGATAAAGTGAGAAAATTAATATAATATTCATAAATGTTTTACACATTTTTGGCAAACTTACAACACTGTATAGTAAAAATATTGCAAAACTATAAAGGATTGCCATTTATAAAATGCACATTGAGCAACATGGACTATGAAGTCTGCAGCTTCTCTCACTATTGACAAGTTATTGTTTACCTCCCTAATTTCTTGAATCTTTGTCCCCCCTTTTCCAATAATAGAACCACACTGACTACCAGGTACAATGAGCCTTAGCGTGACAGGAGGTGTTATGTTACTTTTAGAATTGTTTATGAGTTCCTGAAATAAACAGATTGAATAATGGATGACCAGTTAAGTCAAGACTCTACAACATACATGTAGACTGTACAACTATGCTCTACCAGTGTACCTTGAAACTCAAAAGAGGCTCAATATTTCATAGCTATTTTGATTTGAGTTACAGTGGCTTTGTTTGAAATTCCAAAACTACGATCAAAACTTTGGCAATTCAATTTACTTTTAAATTGAAATAAAGACTTTCAAGCTGATGCTTAGCCAGGTAGCTTAACAGCCAACCCAGACGCACAAGCTCCATGCTAAAAAGAACTTTACAATTTGCGTGTTGCTATTACATGTATATACACCTATTTCAAAAAACATTGTCAGTGAGAGGCTTCATGCCTATGCGACTAGACTGAAAGGGACTATGGGTAGTAATCAATGAAACATTAGAATAACATGATTAGCATAATGGTAAATTACAACTCTAGCCATGCCTTGACCTTACAGCAAAGACACACTTGAACGCCACAAGTGACAGAAGCGTTAATTTATGCAGAAACTATTAATTGAATACAAACACTACCCACTCTTCGGTCCAGTTGCGTAGGCTTGAAGCCTCTCACCAACAAAGTTTTTTGAAATAGGTGTATATAATACAGGTGTTACCTCTTCTAATTTCTTGCTTATCAGTGAAAATGCAGTGACAACAGCATCTTTAGTTCCAGTGACAGAAACAATTCTAATGGGAATAAAAAACACAATTTACATTTCTAGTCACCAGTATATAAAAATATTTAGTAAGATCAAGAATACTACCATAATATTTATGAATGGTAAATGAAGAAGGGCCCTGATCTACCCGTTGACAGATTGTCATCCATTGGCTGGTTGTTTAATGATCATTTGTCAGATCATTGACCTTATTCTTCACTACCATAATTTATAATTAGGTTAACATAAATAATAGACTGTGAGCAGTCCCCCTATTTCCCTTGGTCACTGTCTGTCTCATTTTTGTTTGTTGGTAAGCTGTGGTTAATTAGGCCAAGTGAGGATTAGTACTGAGTCAAATAACTCCATGGGAGGGGGACTTGGAGGTAAAGGACAAAAGGAAAGTAATTTTCTTTCCTCCCTCACCCGCAGGGGCATTTGAGACTCAGCCCTAATCTCCACTCGGTTTCTCATCAATGAAAATACAGAGAATGACCAAGAAAAATAAAGACTGCTCACAGTCTAGATAAATAAAGGAAAAAGCAGTATATTCTTATACACCAACAGCTGATAGAGGTAAAATTGAGAGTATCAGGCAAGAAAGAAGGTAATGTAAACTTGCTATTGGTATCATAGCAACAGCATGTAATAAATACATAAAACAATAATGTTAATTACATTCATACAAATATATTTGACACAGGGTTCCCAGCAAAATTTTAAGATGTTGAATAGGTAATAACAATTTACATACAGGTGTCTGTCAAGTAACTGTTTCTTACTGACATTAATTTCTTTTGAAAACAAAGTGCTGAGCTGAATAGACAGCTGCTTTTTTTCAACAGCAGGTGGATAATTCTACACCAGTTACTGGGTACCGAATCAAATTAAAATTTTAAGAGAAGATTGGATCTGTGAATGTCCAAGGAGCCATGTGCCACGTCAAATCAATTGGGGCCAAAAACAATTTTGGATGGCAAAACAGTCCTCATCAACACCAGAGGTCTTACTCCAAGGATACACTAAATTTTAAAATGCATCTTCCATTCCCTTTTGGGGTAAAAATGAAGGATTTCTGCATTAACAATTCCTTCTCATTAAAACAGAGGTAATTTCAAAGGAAAGGTGAGGGATGGATGAGGGCATTATCAGCAATTATTCAGAGTGAGAGGGTCCAGTGCAAATGGAATAAGGGCATTATTTTTTAAACAAGGAATAGGGAGTCAAAAAAAAATTAAGAAAGCACAACAAAATTAGAAATTGTGTGTGTCATGGGGTGGGGGGTGGGGTGTTAGAAGTGGGGAGTATCCTCCCCCCAACCCCATTAGGGAGGTTAATCTCAAAGAATGACAAAATCCCCAAGGAATACAACTAGATATTATAGGAAAATTCATTGGAGGACGAGGGAATTCCATGTTGAATTTCGTGAGAAAAATGATATCACACTCGTTGCTTCGCAACTCATGCGATATTGTTTTTTCGAGTGAAATTCAACGTGGAATTCCTGAGTCAGGAAATGAATTTTCCTTGAATCTCATAGCATCTATAATAATAACATCATAAGATTCCAAGTAAAATCTTAACCTCTTACTATGTAACCTAATAACATATATCATACTCCTTTTTTTACTGATAGAGTTCGTTATGATTTACGATCAGGTTTACCAACCTTTCAGGAGTAGAGCCATCAGATATATTGATATGTGCATTGCTCTGTAAATAATAAATAATAATTATAAATAATTATAAATTGTCACGTATTTAGTACAAGAGAGTAAATTCATTGGAACATACAAAAACCATTAGCCAGATCAAGTAACAGTAGAGATTGAGACTGTCTGGAAAGGTTAGATTAAAAACAATACAACTTTGCTGAGTACAGTAATCAATGGGTTTAGTGTTACCTCTTCTCTGAAGGTTTTGACTGTAGCTCCACCCTAAGCAAGGTTTAGAAAAACATTTTCAGATATGAATATTACATGTCATTTGAATACTGAATAAAAAATGTAAAAAAACATGTTCTTGTCTAACATGTAGCATAGCATGGCTTATGTGGCTGCATAAAAATCACAAACAAATATTGGTACCTTGCCAATTATGCTACCAATGTCCTGCAAAATAGAAAAAAACTTTTTAAACTAAATTTCAAGGATACTGAAACAAAGAATCTATTATTTCCCATCA
>JAADYU020081900.1:0-10236 GCA_011763375.2 Heteractis magnifica
TTTAGATTTTCAAAATCCACAAGGTTTGATGTGCATTTTAAGCTATAGTTTGTCTGGCACCTCAGAGTCCCTTTAAGACTATAGCGAGAAATAGAAAATCAGTTCAGTTCAATTTACTGAATCTTCCAAGAAAAAGGAGGAAGACGTTTGTTATATGAGTTTTACTAATACTATTTTATTTTTTTAAGACAAAAGATAAGCTAATTATGAAGAATTTTAATGTTAATTTTAATTTTTAGTTAAAAAGCAAGAGTAAGTAATAGGCCAAGTAATGTTTTGTACTGATTTTCAATTAAAGTTTTACTTCAATTTTACGTTAATAGCCCAGCACACGATGCCTCCCTTACTAACCCCCCTTATCTTTATTCTACTCCTTTCTTTCCTTCATCCATTCGATGTTTTTGGTTTCTCATTACAGGCTATATGGGAAAGCACGTATTCATTGTACGAAACACACGACATCAGCATCTGTTGTGTGATCGCAGCCACCCACGTTTCCCCATCCATTGTGAGGACAACTCTGAAGCGAGGTCTCTGAGCCTGAACATACCATGTCTCTGAGCCATACTTTACCCGTCCCTCGTCCATATTCCCAATATCCCACAGTTTTGGTATACCCAAGTTGTCGACATGCAACCTTGGCATCTGGTATATCCCAGTAACTATGACAAACTGTTCCCCATTACCCATTGTGTTAGCCTTGTAATGTTATCCTAAAATTCTACACGTACCGTTTGAAAACAATAATTTGAAAGTGTGCAGGATACTGGATAGCATTTACGAAGATCCTTTATCGGTTTTATGAACTATGCATAGGCTTTATGAGTTTCGAGAACTGTAGCAATACGAAAGGCCTTAAGAGAGTGTGTCTGTAAGAGCGGTTCAGTGGAATTCGGATCAATAATACATTTTCTTCATTTATCGTTTGCCTTCCTATCTGTTACTTCTCCAGGAATTTTAATTTAGAAATTACTTTAAAAATTTACCAAACGTCAAAGAAACTACTCAACAATCGAAAAATTGTGCTTTCCATATTCTAGCCTTGCAGCACTTTGAAATCTACGTCAGTTCTTCTAACTTAGTTGTCCCCGTCTTCAGTGACCTGTATTTCTTCACAAGTTAAAGAACAACAATCAAAGGTTGCCGAGTTGGAGTTTGTTGTTACAAGGATATAATTTGGAGATACGACACATCAAAGGCAATGACAATGTAATTACTGACTGATTATTTAGAGTATAAAATGAACTAAAATTTTTTTTTTTTTTTCCCAGTTTTTTGTGAACTGGCATGCGCATAAATCGCATGTTTCTTTGTGTTCTAGAATATTCTAAGAAATATGATAAAAGTTCTAGACATTTCTGGATAATTTAGAGAAAATAAGAAACAAGACCCTGCGTGCAGGCTAGACTGGGCTGTCCTTGGCTGTTCAAGGCTGTGCTAAGAAGGTGATTAGCTTTGATTCCAAACGTCGGGTACTGCATCAGCACAAATGTTCTCGAGTGCTTAATCGCTTAATATGAATAATTTTGGCTGATAATATGTATAAATCTAGACGCCATAGATGTGTGTTTGAATAATGTCTCACTAAGAAGAATAAATCAGTGTAGTTTTTATGTCTTGTTATGTCACATTTGTCTTTGAAAATGTCTTAAATAAAGGACCCAGAAAACCATGTTATACTTGGAGTATCTGTTGGTATTGTTAATTTTCGACCTAAGCGTAAATGAGTTGGATTTATGTTGAGGTAGATTATGACTGGGCTTGCCACAGAGCAGCCCATAAATAGTTCTGGATGGTTCTAGAAAGTACTATTGTAAAAGGATATTCTAGGGATTCTAAAAATAGACATTGCGTAATTCTATATTTAGAACGTTCTCGAGTCTTTGAAATATACACCTATTTCAAAAAACGTTGTCGGTTGGTGATCTGAAATCTGAAATCTGAGCCAAAGGATTCGCCAGCGCAAGTCATTATTCAAAGGTGCTGTCGTATTAAGCTATTTACTGATTGCAAACTACTAAAAAGTAAAACTTAATTTAACACTAAAACTTATTTTAGATACAAATTTACAGCTCGTGCCCTCAATTCCTGTTAGTCTCAGATTCCAGATTTCAGATCGCCCACCGACAACGTTTTATGAAATATTTGTAAATAGGAAACAGCAGTGAGTTTAGTAGTGAGTTTAGTTTCAAGAGCGCTATACAGAAGAAGAACAGCAAGTCTTTCAAGGAAGTACTACCGAAGATACTCAGGCTATATTAGGCAAGGCTAAAACTTTAGGTAGTTACGCATTAGTGTTTGTTTACTTTTTAAGTTAGTTTGACTTACAAGGAACAAATTAAAGTAAGCTCTAGTGTTCTGATTGGTTTGCGAGACTTGTCTAGTTCCTCTCCCATAGTACCAAAAGCCTAAAGCTTTGGCGAAACCAAGTTGTCGACATGCAACCTCTGCATCCTCCATGTGCCAGTAATCATCACAGACTGTTCCCCATTGACCGCTGTGGTAGACGGAATAAAAAGGAATAGTCTGTGATAGTTAATCCGAAAAAGCAACATCTAGGCCAAAACATTTCTGCGAAGATTTTTCTTAATTGTACGATACACGGTTCTTTATTGTAAGATGATTTTGAACAACATGTTTTGGTTATCTTTTGGCGGAATTGGAGTAGCTTAAGGTGATATCTCGGTCTTGCATCGCGCATCTTTTCTGCACAAAACAAAATAGCAAGAAATGGTCAGTAAAAGTACAGTTTTATCCGTCCATATCTGTTTCTAGTTAACAAAATAGCAACTTAAAGTGCACCTAACCCCGGAGACAATACTTTCAGTATTGACTTTACATGAAGTCAATAGTTGAATGGTAAGGTATTTCTTCATTTTAATGTTGCGTTTTTAAGTTATAAAGGTTTGCTCTTCCAATATGCTAGTGACTGTGACGTCTACCCAAGCTTCATTAAATATACAAATTTTGACTGGCTCAAACAAGCAGCATTAAAATAATATTATCATAATAGTCATTCGTTTCACAGTCTTTGTTGTAAATTTGGTGTCTCCAAATGGCCAACACTTAGTAATATAAGTCAACCAAATATGCTCGAAAGCTTGGGTAGACGTCACAGCCATTAGCATACTGGAAGAATAAACCTTTATAACTTAAAAGCGCAACATTGAAATGAAGAAATATTTAACCATTCAATTATTGACTTCATGTGGAATCAATACTGAAATTGTCTCAGGGGTTAGGTGCACTTTAAGTTGGCTGTCCATAAGTAAATTTGTTTTTATTAACAATCAATCATTTATCAATAACCAATAAAAGGAAAAAAAGAGAAATTTATTCAACTTTATTGACATTTCATCGAGCGAGCTTTCGCCCTTCGTCGGAGTAAAAGTGATCATTGTCCTGTGTTAATAATGAACAATCCACATCGAAATTATGAAACATTTTGCCATAGTTTGACTTTTTAGGATCGGCACGATCGTGAGTTTGATGTTTTTTGATTATTTCTGATATCTTTGCTTGATAACATGCCTTCATTGTTTGATATACTGTGGCCTTTGTATTCATAAAACGTAACGTATAAAGTTCAGAGGAGGTCATCCTAGTAGATTTTGAAATACTTGGCATTGAGCACACCCAACACGCCATATCCTCCATTTTGAAAAAGCCGTACCAACAAATAGAAATTTTCAGAAAACTAACCAAAAGCGAAAAAAAAAAAAAACTTTGAAATACACGGTGACGCCCCATTTTTATTTCACAATTTGCTTTCTTGCAGTGATGCACACAGCGAATTTGAAAATTAAATAAGGTTAACGGTAGGAACATTAAAAAAACAGTCACGATTTTAGGCATACATTTGAGCACTATATAAATTAAAAAATTGAGCATTTACTTTATGGCGCGCGTATGCTTGTTAAAAACTTTAAAAAAATACACTTTACCGATGTTAAAATAAGCTTTCTTACAAAATAGTTTTTTTTTATTTTCTGTTTGGACTAACATAGCGCCATTTCTGAGTCTTTTGGTATCTTGAACATTGAAGTTTCGTACTAATTTGCTAAAATACCCTTGTATTTGAATCCAAATTTATCCTAAACGAGCACGGTGACCCCTTCCATTCCAAGTCAAATTTTAAGCAGTACCACTGATCTTTGCTGTTTTCCTCGACGATGTTGGTCGTATTAAACGATGCGCATTAAGTTCCCTAACTATTTGTAATTGCCGACAGCTTTCCTTACTTCAAAAGTTTTCTTCTCTTCCTTCTCTGTTAGTCTTCATGCGTATAATAATATTATAAAAAGCAAGTAAACAAAGTGTTTAGGAACAAAGTCGCAATTACAAATTCGGTAGCCACTTTGTAACACTGCTGCTACGGATACTCTTATGGAAGTGTCCGCTGATTATAAATAAGTTACTGTCGTGATTAAAAGAGGTATTTCGTAAACAATATATGATAGAAACAAAACACACAACACCAGCGTCTTCAGTGTGGCTATTGCAGTTGGAACTAACACTTCCCCATGCACTGTGAGAACAGCTGTGAAGCGAGGACTCTGAGCCTGAACAGTCTATTATATGCAGCCATACTTTTCCCGTCGCTCGTCCCCAGTACCAAGGTCCTAAAGCTTTGGTGAAACCAAGTTGACGACATGCAACCTGTGCATCCTCCATACCCCAGTAATCATCACAGACTGTTCCAATATTAATTAAAGAAACCCTTGTGATTAAAAATAGGACTAAAGTAATTATTTAATGTGATTATTATAAATTCTGTATTATTATAAGTAATATAATCACGTGGATTTTATTTGGCTCTCCAAAAAAAAAAAAAAAAAAAAAAAAACCGTCCAATTTGGAATTATAACTGATCAACTTTGGTGATTTAACAGCGGTGAATGGTGAACAGTCTGTGATGATGACTGGGATGTCAATGATGACCAGGTTGCGTGTGGGCAACTTGGATATGCCAATAGGACTTTGGTGGGAAGGACGAGGGACGGGACCAATCTGACTAGATAACGTGGAATGCACAGGTACAGAAACCTCTTTTAAGAGCTTTGTTTTTTTGCAATTTGGGCTTTAGGTTGATGGAAATAAGCCTTCAGCATTCTCTGGGAGAAGTCTTCACTGAATCCGGCAACAAATCAAGCATGCAAAATTTAAAAAATATATATTGTAAATCTTCTTTTCTTGTTTACATACACCTACTTGCAAGAAGGTTGTCATAGGAAAAAAGAACATTTGTAGAGTGGTTTTCATTAACCCGTGAAATACACTTTTGCGTATTACACTTTATCACACTCTAATTCTAGTTTAGTGGGATAGGAATAAATTAAAATGACAATTGAAGATCACTGGAGGTGAACTCTTTCTTTTGTCTTCGGAGTTTTAAGTTTCAATGATCTTCTTTTGTCTTATAATTTATTCCTTTCTCACTAAATTACTAAAGCTCTTTTTTTTCCTATAACAACCTTTTTGGAAGCAGGTGTATACTATATTTAACTTTTGTAAATCCTTCAACCTTCACACTGATGCGAGTAGCTCTCCCGAAGTATGTCTGTTATAAGATTAAAAGTGGTTACACTTACTTTAAAGCCAACTGATGTAAATGAATAGGAAATACTAATTTGTTTTACATTTACTAAAATAGGCTTTGAAACATACAGCTTGTCGATCAAAGTTTATTGATATTTTTATCTCGAAATTGTAAATTACACTGGTGCAGAATTCGAAATTGAGTGCATTATGAATTCTACATCTTCTCATTTTTGCTCTATTGCTTCGCGGTTTAGGGTTGGATTGACAACGAGATTAAAACAAAGAAACAAAGCCGGGAGGGACGAGAAGACATTTATACAGATTTGTGCGATATTAGTAAGGTCTATCACAACTGTTGGAATGGGGAGTTGTGATTTGGACTAGAGTATCGCCAATTCATGGTATGCATTTCCTCAACTCGATTTCGTTAGTTTGTGCATTAATTGACGCAGTCTGTTTTAAAAATCACTTGCGAAGTTTTACACTTATTAGGATGTGTTTCTCTTTTTTAAGGTTTCAGTATAACAGTGTTTGCTGGGATTGTATTCCTATAGAGAGATCGCAGTTTAGACAATATTTTTCGCATCATTGCGTTTTCATAACACCAGGCAACATATAAAACCCGAAGTGTAGATTAGTCTGTGTCGTCACTTATTGTACTAAAAATATGGATTACTGCAGTATCTACTCGGTTGAACGAAAAGCCTAACGTCGGGTCATGCAGTTGGGAAAAACCCAGACATTATAATACATGTGGAATATTGTGCAATGATGGCTGGAAGATGGAGGAAGCCAAAGTATGATTTTGGCCTTATGGAACGGAAAGGTCCAGTCTGGCTGAACTGGATGAAATGCACAGGAACAGAAAATTCACTTCAAAGCTGTCCTCACGGTGGATGGGGTGGTCATGGCTCTGACTGCAATACTCACAATTACGATGTTGCTGTAACATGCTTGCCATACATGTATACGTGAAGCGTATTCCATATCGCGATTTATCTATTTTAACCGAGAATAAAAAAAATATCATACTAGTTATACTGTACTTTTAAGTGACGTACCACGGAAGATTTCCCGATTCACTGTTTTCTTTGTGTGCTCACGAGCCTTTATCTTTCCTACATTCTCATTGGTACATTTTGATAATGTCATACAGCGTTTTGTGATAAAAAAATTACGATATACAGCGCGCTCTAACTGGCTGATAACCGTAGGATTGAAGAGCATGGAAACATAGTTTTCGTGGAAGCATAATATTTTATTTTATGTAAGCTTTATGACACGCAATTTCACGTTCTAAGGTGTTTTATCAACACATTGGATGCTAAAAAAACGCCTACGGCTACGGCCCGTGATCCTAATACCTTTCGCGTGTTTTTTTTTTTTTTTTTTTTTTTTTTTTTTCCCTTCAATATCCGCCGTCATGATAAAACAGCATTGAAAATAAAAAACCTTTTGTAAAGCTTAAACATAACCCAAACTCCTTGATAGCAAGAAAGTCGACAATGGTCAGTGGGGAACCGTTTGCTATGGTACCTGGCGCCTGAGTGAAGCCACGGTAGCATGTCGTCAACTCGGTTTTACCAAAACGATAGGTCGTTGGTACTATGTACAAGGGACAGGTAAAGTATGGTTGCAGGGAATGTCGTGTTCAGGTTCAGAGACCTCACTTGGAAGCTATTCTCACAATGGATGGGGAAGCGTTGGCTCTCACTGCACCAGTCACACGTATGATGTTGGTGTTGATTGGTATTCTTGAATAATATACAATTTTGGTACTACCTAAGTGGAGCTCGAAGTTTATTTTTTATCTACTTGTTAGGAGCTGTTACCCTTAGGTGCAATATTCACAAGCACAATAACTCTTTAGGTTGATCTGTACAACCTCTCGAGAATTGTGTGTGTGCGTTGCATTTTCCTGTTTCCGCATTCTCAAAAATTATTCCTATTTCCCTACAGCATGAGTCTTGCCTATCTTTCTTGCCAACCCTTCCCCCTCCTCCTCTATAAAAATCTTGTAGTGGAACAAACATCGGGACTTACGTGGTTGTTTTTAAAAGAAAGTTTTTAAACATGTAGAAATGATCATTTGCCAGGAAATGATGATTTATTCTTTAACGAATTCTATATTTCCTCGTTTATTTCCAAAAGAAAGTTGATTTTGAGAAGAAAAGTTATACCCAAGCGTTCCCAAAATTCTTTTCTAAGGTATACTCTCGGATGCACCTTCCCGAAGATACCCATATTTCTCCTTGATTTAGCGCGTGCAAGCGAGATCAGGGTCTGGTTAGGGGCAAATTATATGAAGTAGACTACGGAAATTGAAAAGAAAACAAACAGCGTTTTATCAGATGTGGATTGAAATACGAAAGAAGGATGTAAATGGCTTACAAAATGGAATATCTAAATAACAGAGCTTTTCCTTTTCTTTAGACGCAGTAAATGAATGTCCTCAAAACTACGATCAGTTTTCATTGTCTTTTACCCTGACCCCTACCTCGGAAAGGTGCATTCTACTTAAAATATAAAAAGTGATATCTATATGTTAAGCTCATGCTGCAAGGCAAAGATATGTAAGGGTTAAAGAATGAACACTCGTGTCCCATGGTTATAGAGCCCCTCGCATTAGCTATGTTGTTTCTCAAAGAATTAATTTAAAATGTTGTGTATTGTTTTTTCTTTCAATTTCTGCTTTTTTAGAATGACAATTCAAAGATTTATGTTTTGTTTTAGTATGAATACCATTGGAATGCTTTGTTTTGTCCGCCTTGATTCAAGTTTCATTTGCTCACAATCAGTTTATGATCGAAATTAATACAGATTGGACTTCATTTTGCGAAGCTATGGCGTTTTCGAAACTAGTGAGCTTGAGTCGATTGTTGCCGATTCTGCCGAGTTATTTGAATTGGAAGACACGCTAGCCTTTATAGAGGAAAACCAATCAATCAGATGTAAAGCTCCAACTACGGAGGAAGAAATACGTAAGAGAGAACAAGAGAGAATATCGCTAAAAACAAGACAGAATACGCAATAGGCAGTGAACGTCTGCAAAGCATGGGCTGAATATCGAAATAGTATACCTGGTCTTGTGGAAGATAAATATAAGACGGTTCCCTTGGATAATGGATTTTCAAAGAACTAGCCCTGAAGAAATCAACTACTGGCTTACAAGATTTATTTTGGAAGTTATGAAAGCAGATGGACAGCCATACACGAGTGGAAGTTTGTATAATCTTGAAGCTGGTTTGCTTAGGCATTTTCGAGATGATCTCCACCGTTTTGATGTCAATATCTTAGCGAAGAACGATGGCTAGTTCGAATCGTTTATAAAAGCCCTTGACTCAAGAATGAAAGAGACAATGGCCAATGGTATTGGTACGAAGAAAAAGTCACCAGACCCTCTAACAGCAGAAGATGAAGAAAGGTTTTGGTCAACGGGAACAATTGGTTTCCATAACTCAAAAGCCCTAAGCTATGCTGTCTTCCTATATAATTGCAAAGTATTTGGTTTCAGAGGAGTGAACGAGCATGTTAACCTAATGATCGAGCAGTACGACTTTGGGAAAGACAAAGAAGGCGAATTTCTACGATTTTTGGGAAGAGTTTGCAAAAATGTACAAGGTGGTCTCCAACAAACAAAAAATTGATGTGAAAGACAGCCTTCAAATACTTGTTGTGTGGTGAAACTATTCAAAGAGTACTTAAGGTATAAATATATTGAAGTTATTTTTTACTGATCTATACGTTAATAAAACTAAACGAGTTTATAGAGTACATTTCAATCCTTACAATGTTTGCTAATAACTTATTATTTATCCACAGGTGTATTCCAGGTAGCGGAAGGTTTTACCGAAAGGCTTTTGAAAGCAAGGAACATATTGAAATCAGGTGGGGTAAGCAGCCTGTTGGTATTAACACCTTTTCCAAGTATTTGCGATCGATGTGTACCTCGACTAACATCAACATGGAAGGAAGGCGATTTACAAATCATTCAGGAAAGGTCACTTGGGCGACGCAGTTGTATATTAGCGAGTTTGATGAACAAACCATAATGTCAGGAACTGGGCATCGAAGTGCAGCTGTTCGAGCTCATAAAAGAGCAAGCAGCACGTTGGTGAAGGAAGTTTCGAATGCTCTTCAACCACCACCACCAGGAAGATGATAAATCAGCCATGGTGAAAAATGCAAACATGGAAGAGGATGACCGCAGAGAGGTCGACAAAGGGATGACAAATACCTGACACTTCATCTGGCACGTCACTTGTAGTCAAGCATGTTGAGACAAGTTTAACATTTAAGTTTACTTGAATTTTTTTCAAAGTATGGTATGTATCAGTATGTATAAGAAAGGTTTTTCGTGTAATTTGACAATTTGCCTCAGCCTTGCGTTCAAGACCACTCGAAGCAGTGAAATTTAGAAATAAGAACGAATTATTTAAGTAAGTTGTGAGAACTATAATATTAATTTCTATTATTTTCAACAAACTAGCATTATAATATCGAAATTGTTGAAGTCAGCTGTCGTATTAAAAATTCCTAATGGAATTTTATGTCTAATTAGTATTCTTTATATAGAAGCAGTAGATAGGGTGAGTCACCCGAAGCCCCCTTATTTTACAGACCACTCGAAGCAGTGAAATTTAGAAATAAGAACGAATTATTTAAGTAAGTTGTGAGAACTATAATATTAATTTC
>JAADYU020082011.1:0-13827 GCA_011763375.2 Heteractis magnifica
GTAAAGTTAAGTATATTTCTCTTTTTTTCACGGTGTTACAGATTTTCTTTTATTGGTTATTGTATTTATTACACACCGACGCAGCCTATACTAGTTTACTCGCTAGTTTCCAATTATGAAGTTACTTATCAGAATTTTCCTTTCGGGATTTGTATTTCATGATGCATTTCTCAAATCATATTCCTATTAGAATTTCGTTGTCCTTATCAACTCATTGGGAGAGATTTGTTTATTTTTCGTCCGTAAATTTATTTTTTATAGAACAAGAAAATAAGTTTTTTTCGTGAAAAAAATTGAAGTCTGTTAGTGAGCTCGAGGGAGGGGTGGCACTAACTATGCCCCAGTCCCTATTCACTCTCGCTACTCGAGCCTCTCAAACACACTGTGTTTTGTATTCTTCACTGACTTTTCTTGTTTTATAATCGAGTTTAGCCCTATTCTTACTGAAAATGACCAAGAGTTAGACTATCTACCTTCTTCCTGACGGATTCAAGCGAACAATTAAACCATGGAGAAAGGATTTCCTCCCAGATTCGACCTGCAAGAGCAGATTGGAAAGTAAGGAATGACCGCGACTTGTGCCCTGTTTGTGGACGACAACTACCGACTTTTCACGACTCATAGTTTCAACAAGAGCTTAAGTTCTGCTGATTCAAGGGATTTACAGCTTGTTGCTGTGTTTGGTTATCTTTCAGGGGCACTTTCAGCGTGATAAGACGATGTGTAGACAAGAAAACAAACAAAGTTTGCGCGGTGAAGATAGTAGATGTAGGCAAAATGACTTCGTCTTGTGGTCTAACTGAATCAGGTAAAAAAATCAAACATTGCTTAAATAAAGCTGTCAAATCAAGAAAAACACATTAAATCGACGGTAAATGACAAACAAACCTACATTTACTATTCAACGGTAACTGTTTTGTGGTAAGGGCACTCAAATCGGAAGGGATAAAATTCGAAAAAAAAAAAAAAACAATGGCACTAAACCTGGTTTTTGCAATGCGGACTCCCTGCCTTGAAAATCCCGGCCCTTACACGTTTTGAATCCATGTGGACGAAAAATCCATCTTTCTTAACAGGATTCTAAAACCTAAACACCATTCCTTAACTTATATTATCGTGTTTTTTCGCGATGTTAATTCAGATATTTTTAAGAACGTTCGAAATAAATTTGTGTTTCAAATGTAGAATTTAGAACCATTTCCCAATCATTTGCCAGCAAAGCTGCAAAAAATTCTCCAGCTGTAGCATAGCTTCCTCGTTTTTCTCATTCTAAATCCTTTAACTAGGATCTTTTAAGCCGCCCTTTCCAATGTTTATGTATCTGGGAGAACGTTTGAAAAATCGATAGTCGCGTGTAGCTTCATTGTTCAACACAGCAAATAAATTAATGCATGTAAGAATTACAATCGCTTTTCTTACAGCTGTTTGCTATTATAGAATTTGCGCGCCTCAAACCTGTGGAGAATTCTTGCTATCCTAACTTTTATATGCGATTTTTACTTCTAACTTAGATCTGCATCGAGAGTTGAGAATTTGTCAGAAATTGAAACACCAACATATAGGTATGTATTTGAGCGTGTTTCTCATGGCTCATTATAGGGTCATATACACCGTGCAATATTCCATGAATAACCGGGCTTAAATTTCAGAATATCGAAATCCTTGCCCTCAGCACTTTGGCAGTTGGTGCCATTAAGCAAGTGCTGTGAACTTTTATCGTGCTTGATGGAAAATGAAATACCGATCTAATGAATGGCCATATACTACACTAGAATAATGTTTATTTTCTAGCCCCCCCTCTTAACATTACACAATATACTTTCACAAGATATTTGTTTATGGTCCTTGAGGCTAGCCAGACTTTTGAAGGATCTAACTCTCAATATTACAACCCAAATGACAATTGTACTAACATTAAGTATTTATAACTAACAAATTGTTTTCAAAAATTATGATGCTTTGTTATTGTTATTATAATTTCGTAAACCTTGAAACTTCTGTGGCACTGAAATAACCTGGAAATATTGTTAGCCCATACCACGTCCATAACTTTATACTTGATCGTGAAGTGGTGATCCTATTATTTTTACTATAGAAAATGTGGTTTAGAATGTTTTTCTGATGGTTGTTTTTGTAGCAGATATTGCTTCTCAAGCTTGTACTCAAGTGTTGAATTGATAAGATCTTTAATCAATTCATCTTGTGAACTCCTAGAGTTTTTGTATCTTAGTCAGATAATTGTCAGATTTCTTTTATTCAGTAAAATCACTCTATTTACTGCACTTATTTCTTCATATGATTAAATTAACCCTTTAAAAAAACAGAAAAAACTCTTAGACAGTGTTGGTTAGCATATCATATATTCAGAACTATAGATCCTTTCAGACAAAAGATGAGTGCTATCATATATCTTCCACTATTGACTCCTTTGATGATGTCACATCTTGTGGTTTACAATAACTATGTGAAATGCCACAACTATGTGGGTTATTTTTATGGTGTCATATTTTTATCATTTTATATTTCAGTGGAGTTGATTGGTGGTTACTCCATGGATGGATTTGTTTACATGGTTTTTGAATAGTAAGTGTACCAATATTCTGAATCTCAGTATTCCAGAGTTTATTTGTAATCATTTTGAGTGTATGTAAAAATTGAGTTACAGTGTGACTACTCCAACCAAAGCCACCTAAACAAATTTTCATGTAAATTATTCAATCATGATTGAGTATATAAACAATAGAATCTCTACAAATTTTTGAAATTTCGCTTAAAATGCAAAGAATTTGCTTTGTTTGTGTACAAATTACGTTGACATTGAACAAGAAGCATCGTACACTGTAGAAACTCGCAACAAATCTGTTATAAAGTGTCAAAAATGAACATTGAAAATTTATCTGAAAATTTGTTTGGGTGGCTTTGGTTGGAAGTAGTCACACTATAAACCAAGAAACTGAAATCCCATAAATGAGTCATAAAGTTAAAAGATTATTGGAATCCAAATGATGTATTTTTGTATCTTTAAGTAGATATTTTTGACATGCTTTAGAAAAAATTATTCTTTACTTTTAAAAAATATGTAAAAACATTTCACTATGATATATACACAATTCTTATGTTTGCATTATGATTTACCAGTTTTTGAATGCGAGTCAAAGAGCAGTTTGTATTTTCTGTGATGGTGATAGTGCCAAGTGACAGCAGTTTTGTATGAGTGGGAAACATACAGTACTGGCTCAGGAACTGGTCATTATTTGATGTGACATCATAAAAATGATCTGATCCCCCCTGAGGCACTATGGGACTTAAGTGATTCCCCCTCATTTTTGAACAAATTTACTGACAAATACATGTGATCCCCCCCTTGTTGTCTGTTGTTTTTGGCTGTTTCCCCTTCATACTTGTGTTTCCCCCCACCCCCAAAATCCTCTGAGTCCCCCAGGCCATAAATAATGACCAGTCCCTTACAGCATGTAAATGGTATGGTTTGCCAAATGGCTTTCCATCATCAAATCACAACATGTAGCTCTATGGTTATGGCAAAGTATGGTACAGCTATAAATTTGATGTATCATTTCCCACTTATGCAAAAAATGGTCTATTGGATGAAAAGTGATTTTCTGCATTGTGATTGGTTTAAATGATGTGCTTTATTCTGTACTGCGATGGCGTTGTCTACCATAGCTTTTCACCATCATATGGAACCTACTGAATCTGTGCTTTAAGAATTGTTCAGTGACCTTTGACTTGTAACTTAAGTATATATCATAAGCATTGTTTTACATGTTTTTCACATTAAGTGTTATGTATACAGCTTGAAGTACCATCATGATTACTCAAGTGCATTTTCATTTTGAGATAAATACTTTATTATTAACTGTTAGAACTACTGCTATATTAATCTCTTGTAACAGACCTTTTGATATGGATTTCTATCAGCTAACAGTAATATTAGGCCTCATTTGAATTTAATCCATATCATTACATTCCATGCTACTGAAGGGATAACTTCATATATTTCAATAGACCTTTTGATTTGAGTTTGTAGAAATACTGCTCTGTTCTTTGGATCCAGACTCATTTACTCAGTGTTATTCCTATTTTTAGTGTCAAAATATTCATAAATACCAAAAGTAAAGGAAAGCATGAACAACTTCAACAATACAAACACTTTGAAATTCTGTGAACTTTGAATGAACACATGAATATTCCACACAAAAATGAGACTAACCCTGAACAACAGAGAATTAGAAACTGTAGTATCATATGCTCATTACAATCTTTTGATTTGTGCTTAATTTTTAATTTTTAGCCTGGATGGTTCAGATTTGTGTTTTGAAATTGTGAACAGAGTTAATGCTGGATTTGTCTTCAGTGAAGCTGTAGCAAGGTACAGAATCTTTTGTTCAATTTGTAGAAAATGACCCTTGAACTTCTATATGCATTTAGGAGTTATGATACATTGTCATTAATTTCTGGTATGATTAGAGTGGTTTTATTTGACTCATGAAATAGTTAGTAGTCTAATAGAGGTTTGTAGAAACTAATTCTATTATTGGCATTGTCTAGTATTATGATAGGATAGCATTCGATAGAGCAATAGTAAGTAATAATTTTGCCATGGGAACTGATAAGTTCAAATGAATCTCAAACCAATCTGGAAGCATCACAATTAAGACTTGGAAATATCACATTTAAACATTGGAAACATAACTTTTTAAGACCCAACAAAGTTTAAAAAGGTGACTGGCTATATTGTAGTTGATATGATATATACTTTTGGAATTCTATTAATATCATGTTAAAGGTTGCATCTTGATATTGATCTTTATTCCAAATGCTTATCTATTATTGTAGCCATTACATGCGACAAGTTCTTGAGGCTGTGTCTTTCTGTCATGAACGAGGGATTATACACAGAGATCTAAAGGTACTCAACACACATGCATTTGTTTATTACTGTCATTTGGAATAAATGATGTCATGGCTTGTTTATGAGTGGGACAGATTTACAACAATAGAAATTTGAACAAAATTCGCTCTGCTAAGGAAAGTTTACTCTCAAATTGTCTGGCTTCCAAATAAGAGATGTACTGGAACTTGTGTTTAATACACATTAGTTATTGTATTTGGTGGCTGTTACCACTTTTCTACAGTCTACAAAATGAATTTAATATAGATTTTCTTTGTGTTGTTACTGTTGTTACTGTTACTGTTCCCCTCCCATGACCATGATCTGTAATGTTTGAACAATAGATTGTTTTGATATGACATCATAATGAAATAGGACAATTAGAATGCTATAATGTAGCATCATCAGGGTGACTATAAACTGAACAGTTCGATACCACTGTGTGCTACTGCCAAGAAAATTTAAACAGAGAGATATTTCAACTGACCTTATCTTAATGTTATCAGCCTCACAATCTTCTCCTTGCAAGTAAAGACAATTCTGCTCCAATAAAAGTTGCTGATTTTGGTGTAGCTGTAGAACTTCCTCCTGAGGGATACATTGTCAGTGGTAAGGTCACTGTGATTTTATATAAAAAAAATTTATGTAAAATGATTTTATATAAAAAATATGCCCCCATAAATGTGATTCCAGAAAATGACACGGTTCTTTTCATCTCAATGAGACTCTTGCAACAAACAGTATACATGTAGTGATAAATTGAACTCAAAGTCCCTTGGAGAAAGCTCCACTAGGTGGCAAGCAAACTGCTTGTGACCTCCCCTTTTCCACTGTATGTGTTGTGAGAGGGATGATTGTGTATTGTGTGTGTTTTGTGAGAAGAATGATTGTGTATTGTGTTTTGTGAGAGGGATTATTCATTGAGGCCATGAGGAGTGAAAGGTATGACTATTTTCTGGGATGATATTCCAGCAGATTTTGAATTAAATTGATTTTGAATACTGTTTTTTTTCAACAGGTCGACTTGGGACTCCCCACTTTATGTCGCCAGAGGTCATTCAAAGACAACCATATGGCAAGCCAGTGGATATCTGGGGATGTGGTATGTACTGCTTACATTCAGAAATAAACCCCTTGCAGCAATTCCCAAAGCAGTTCAATTTGGAGGACAAAACAATATTTTCATTCACTTATTCTCAGAAGGATAAAATTCCATTGTTTTGTCCTCCAATTTGAACTGCATGGGAAATTGCTGCAAGGGGTCTATAGAGATGTTTTTGTGTGAGGGACAAAACATACAGTACTGCACTCTGTTATGTGGGGCAGAGTGCATCATGGTTGGCACATGCAAAGGAACTGTTGTTGCGATGTGTAGCAGTATCTTGTCCCTACATTAAACCCCTTCATGTGGTTCAGTGCCCCATGTTAGTAAATCATTTTACCTTCTCTTAAATCTGTGGTGATTTCAGGTGTCATCTTGTTTATCCTGCTGGGTGGTAATTTCCCATTCCACGGTACAGGAGAAAAAGTCTACGAGTCAATCAAGAAAGGGCAGCCACTGGTAAGAACAACTGATGTTTAAAGCAGATTTTGTATGACTGTGAAAAGGTCAGGGCACGGTCTGTGCCATAAGCATGCCTTGCTGCGACCATGATCTTTTCTAGAATTTGCCATGCCTTACTGTGCTATGACTATGTCGCAACTGTGTTTGTTCCACATGCTTTCCATGGTCATACCAAAACCGCTCTATTTTGGTCATGACTGGTCACTGGTTGATACAAGCTATCTATTTTAGTTTAGCTGATCCGTCTTTATCAGTTTAAATAAAGTCATTATTATTATTTACTTGGGAAATCATACTTTTCATAATAGGTTACAATTTGATTATTTTTTGTTCAGATGAGATCAAAACAATGGGATTTTATAAGTGAAGATGCACGAGAAATCTGCATGCAGATGATGAGATCAGATCCAACAGAGAGAGCTACTGCTGAAGAAGCACTCTACCATCCTTGGCTCAGGGTAAGTACAAGGTTTACTGTATAATCTATTGGTGATCTTGTGTCTAGTGGTGAGCCTGTGTCTAGTGGTCACCCTGCATCTAGTGGTCACCCTGCGTCTAGTGGTCACCCTGCGTCTAGTGGTCACCCTGTGTCTAGTGGTCACCCTGTGTCTAGTGGTCAATAGGCCTCAACCATAATAACATTTTATACCTACACTCCCAGGAATCCCTTTCGGTAGCTTTTTTTGTCCTGCTAATTTTCACTATTGTCTTGGTATTCTCAAAGGAGTTTGAACATTTGAATATGAAGAGAGATTTTGAAAAGGATTGTGGTAGTTTAGGTATGAAACGTCATAAGGGTCAATGGTAGTTTTCTTTTAGTGAGCTTGATAGCAAATAGCTTAGTGCAAGAGGTGTTGAATCTATCATTACCATTCAGCAGTTGTATCAAAGAAAGTCATCGTCAGGCTATAGAAACGAAACCTAAACACCTAAGTAGTCACGTGATAAGTTCACACGACTTACCGATGTTCTAAAAACGGATTTTGCCCCCCTTCCATGAGGCAAAATCCTGGCTATGCCCCTGAGGATGTCATTTTAATTTCAGTCGCAATCCCCTTGACCCAGGGATACAGAAATTAAATGCCATATTTATCTGTTTATCAACAAACGTGTTAATGGACTGCTGTTTATATTAGTCTGCCAACAAATGCACTCAGAATTAATTGATAAATCTATGATACCACAATGTATTCTTATTTAACATCCTAGTCTTTGAATTTTTGCAATAACAGCAATATAATTATTCTGGTAGAACAATATCTGTCCTTATTAATTTTGCTCCAAATTCCTAACACGGAAGATCAATGGGTGTACAGTAAACGTTTTGATAAAAACAGTACATCTCACCTGAATATTATATTCCAACTAAACAAATGGTTTTTCTATGTCTGTCTTATGACATCAGTGGTATAATTGCACTCTTAGTTCTACAAAACCAGGTGTTTTTCCATAACAAATCATTGATATCACAACTACTGACGCATTTTTCTTATCATATGAAAAAAAATTTTTTGTTTTTCATTTTCACTCTAAAATTATCCGTCATCTCTCCAGATTATTCGTTTCAGTTTTTTTCTGTCACTTTCTTGTTGATATCAGTACTTCAGACCAAATTCTTTTACAAGACATTCAAATTTGATGACCATATTATAAATACAGAGCAGAGAAGTACCGAGACGTGACCACCTTCAAGACACAGTCGATGAGATGAAAAAATTCAACGCAAGACGCAAATTAAAGGTACTGTGGTTATTTTAAATTGAAAAATTCTTGTATTTTCCCTTTCAGTTCTTATTAAAAGAACTAAAAATATTATTTCGACTAAGCACATATGTTTCGTTTCTGTATATATTTTTTGGCGTTAGTTTTCGGGGGGGGGGGGGGGGGGGGATGAACGTAAGAAACTAAAAAAAGGTTTTTGGTTAACCACAAGAGACAAGTAACTTCACTTACCCACTATTACGTTCTTGTTAACCAAAGCTTGAGCATTTAATCCTTATAAATCCTCCATAACCGTATCGTGTTCCTCTGTTATCCGTTCTCACGCACAGCGAGACCTGTGCGAACCAATTTCAGTAGTAGTATTTATGAATTTCACAAGAGCCAATTATCTAAGGCTGATGGTATGGCTTAGACGTCCTGTGATTAATGCGATAGATGTGGACAGTACTCGAGCCACCGAAGTTTCATTCAGTTGGTCTGCAGCTTGCGGTTTCGAGATTTCTTTGACTTTTCTTTGATCTCTTATATCCTCGTCTTCATTCATAAACATGGCCGCTCCTAACCAGGCTACTGACGACTTAAATCCTGTAATATCTTTCTTAACCTATCAATATAAATTATTTCCACAAATGCTAATAATTCCTACAATGTAGGGTTTTATTTAATTAATTCACGGGCCAGATTTCCCACACATGGATTCATTTTCCCACAAACGTATTCGTTCATAGATGTCGAAAAATAATTTTCTGTTTTGCTTGTTTCGTTAGGGAGCTGTTCTTGCCGCTGTTGCAAGTCGAAAATTTCCAGGTAAATGAGCGAATTTTGCAGTAAAATATCAATATCTAGACATTCTTTATTTTAGATTTTGTTGCTGTTGCTATTTTTATCTAATAATTGTTAAATATATTCGGTGAATTTTCTTGTACTGTTCACCGAGCGATATGAATGATGAATCTTTTTTTTTTTTTTCAGTCGTTAATGGAGACGTCGTTGGAGCTCAGGTTAGTGAAGCATTCTTTGAATAAGAATTTGAATCCAAGACACATTTACCTTCGTAAGGAAATTAAATATTCTTTTCCAAGAGCGAAATTCACATAAGACTTTCAGTTGCCGTATTTCCAGCGTTGTGATTAGCTGAAATGTATTTTCTGGGTTTTTGATTGGTTCAGTAGGGAAGCCATTTGATAGTCGCATTAGCGTCCTCCGTTTGGAGTGAAATCTTAGCCCTTGGTTTCTATGGAAACTGAGGCCGCAAACCGGGAAGTTATGATGGAAATACTTCTATCGCCTCATTTATTCATTTTTTTTTCAACAAACATAGACTTGAGGTTTTCTGGTTCTTAAACATAACTAAATTATCTTAAGGAATAACCCTAAAGATTTTACTTTCAAGATCAACCATATGCAGCACATTTTACCTGTAATGAAATACTTTGACCAAGCGAACGTATGCTTAAAATATCCCTGGGTTAATGTATCATTAATCTTTTTTCCCCAGAGTGACGATGATGTTTTTGAGTGTGAAGAAGATGACTTGACTGCCACAGGTAGGGTGATTCATTTAATTCCTTACGGGGAGAGGAGTTCGGCTATATCTGCACAGGCAGAGCAATTTCCGCGTTTCCAACAAGCCAACGATCAAAGGCGGGTTTTAGCTGCCAGAACTGGCTGATTATTCTAACGCCTCCCACATGGAACAAAGCGACAAAGCACTACTAGTTCTCATCTTACATAGTCTAGGGGCCGACTAACCTCTCCCTTTAGGCTTCGGCCGAGCTCCCTGGTTAGTCATTATGGATAGCGGTGTTGGAGCCGAAATCTCCAGCTGACCCGTAAATGGTTTCGCCCTGCCATACGACGCTTCAGCAATCGATGTCTGGATGTATGGTCCCAAATTAATCAAGTAGTTAAAGTAAAAGAAAAATCAATTCTACAATCCACATTTTGGGGAGTGCAGTTGTCAATTCGCAGTTATTCGGTAAGAAGAGAATAACGATTACGCGGAATACACTGTAGTAATATGCAATGAGTTACTGTTAGTACCAAAATCTATAAAAAAAGGAAATCTCTGTTGCAAAGATTTTCAGTTATCAGTTTTCGTTGTACCAGTATTGTTTCACCCGCCTTCGCCGAAATTCACCATATGTTATTGATGAGAAGATGGCTTTCAAATCTGTTGTATATTATTGTATCAGTACTGTTTCGGTATTAATCGGATAAAAATTCCTCTGGTAACCTCAATGTACCCTGGTTATATCCAGTACAATGTGTAGAATGTCGTGTGATATCGCAACCCTTTTAACTGCAATATTGTGGCACTCAAATGGTTTCGCTAACTGAACCAATCCATAATCACGAAAATATAGATCATCCAATCAAAATGTAGCACAGAGATGAGAATAGCTCAAATACTATTTATAACTACTACCAAAAACACACAAAATAAACCGACACGTTAAAAAGTTCAAAGCGCACAGACACCAGACCAATAACTATTCAAGATAACAGCCGGGCGGTGAAATGTCGCCAGATAAAAAACTAACGCATGGTTATCGTTAGATTTCTGGTGTTCTTGTCTCTTCAATAACATGAAACGACTGTCTGGTTTCATTTTCGCCCCAGTGGGGGAGCGGATAGGGAACTTATGTAGGCAGGCTAAAAATGAGATACAGAACGATTTAGAGATAAGCGAAGAGTTTTTAAGCTTTAAAATTCCACTAAGGTAAAGCTATTTTATCTGCGATGTTTAACCTGAGTAAATTATTTGTAACCGCGCCTGCATGACAAAACTCCCAACTTGTTAGCATGGACTGCAAATTGAAGCTTATAAACAACAATGGTTTGACTAAAATTTGCATAAAATCATTCAACAAACTACACACAGTTTTTATTCCAAAATATACATTTTCAGCACAAAACTCGCAAAATTACAAAGCCACTACCCTTGGTAAAACATGTCAAATACTGAAAATGACTAAATTACTTCATTTTAACAAGAACAAAATGCCTGTTCCGCAGTTGAATTACTACTCCGGGCAAAACTGGCATTCAAGGCTCTTTGTTTGTTTTGGTTTGTTAATCGTAGGGGAGGTAGTACGTAAGAGATTTATAATATCGATTTTAAAGCTGTAAAACCGAATTCTGTACAACAAATTTTCATTGCAAAATATAAGAATAATCTGAAAGTCATATGGTCTAAATTTGTTTTGAAAAAGCCTCAGTCAAAATTAAGAAATTTGGTTGAGCTAGAAAGCCTACCCCCAGTCAGGGCAGCAATGGCGCTCTGATTTTCTCCCGTCGGGGTGATGCTAACAAGTTGTGCGAGTTCACTTCACGCAGATTGGTTAGTTCCCTCTGAAAGATTTACTCAGCTACTGTATTAATAGGGTATTTTCGTGATGACGTCATTTAACTACGGCTCCCAAAATGGTTGTGAAATTGTTTAGAATTGAGTGTTTGACTAAAGCTCAACCTAAGTTAGACACGTTGAAACAATGCCAAATAATTAGCGGTCATTGTTAAAATCTAACTCAACCTAGGTTAACGCTCTAGTCTAAACACGGCGTTAGCAGCTGGTCAGGAACTAAAGGGAGGGTGGGTCCCATGTTATTTACCATAGCTCGAAGGTTGTTGTCAGAAGTGCACAAAGGGAGCGGCACACTCTAATTTATGCGACGCGAAGAATTGTGGGATATCTATTACGCTAATTCATGCTTTATTTCCGGTTACTGAGACTAGCAAATAAGGTTTATTGCAATCGGAACATTAGATATAATTTCAAGCGGTGGTTAATGTGTTGTTACATCTCTCACAGGTGCTGTCAGTCAACTGCTGGATTCCTTAGAGGAGATCAAAGTACTGACTGGCGCTAAGGATAACGAAACTAACTTTCTCCAGACCTTTTTCGAGGATAAAAGACTGCAAGCCCTCCTAGAGGTAAGAGAATATCCTCTATTTAGCATTCAAAATACATTTTCATTGACGGCGTATCCTAACCTCCCCTCCCCTCCCATTAAGACGCAATCGTTTGCCTGGAGAATAGCTATCCCGGGTACTAGGGACAACCGCCAACCCGAGTCAACTACACCGAGCGTTCACATGAGAAAAGATATCTTAACCTCACGGGTCGGTCAACTGTGAAGCGAGGTGACCTGGGTACTATTGATACGGATGCGCGTGCTCAAAGAAAAGAGTTGTCTCGGTATTTGTCTCGGTTAGGCGAGTTGAAGTGTTTACGTGGGGAAAAGTTGTCTCGGGTACCAGGGTCACCCCTTTGCAAGAGGGTGTCCTTACCAGTAGGGTTGGGTGTCCTTACCAGTAGGGTGACTTTTCTATCCGAGGCAAAGTGAAATATCTCGACATGGATTTAAAGAAAATTAGAGAAAAGCTGGCTCGCCCAGGGTAGCTCGAGAAAGAGGGTATCCCTTGTACCCGGGACAACGTTTCCCTCATGAAGCCCTCTAGAACCCCCGGGACATTTGCATTGGTATTTTTAAAATACCGCTCTTTCGTCGTACCCAGTTCGCGAGTTTCATTTCGACTGTTTCGTTTTGATGGGAAATTAAGTGATGAAAATGTTAGATGAGAAGAATAAAGGCCTTTGGTCAGATTTCTCAAACATTTGGTTATTTTCAGTGGCTGGGCTGATATCTTGCGATCCAAGTCACAGGCTTTCAAAGTCTTTTATAACGCGGCTTTTGTATCGATGTAAATCAGTCATTCTTGATCTTTTCCTTGTTGGACCGGAAATTATCCAGTTCTTTGCCGAGCGAACAAATTGAAGGGATTTTAACCCTCTATCAATACCATCATGCATTGCATACATAACAGATCGTATGTTCTAATCCTTCGCGGCAAACGTCGAACGATAAGAGACTAGCACTAGAGGTTTAAGAATCATCTTAAGAATCCAAAAAATCCTCATTCCTTGAATTCCACAGTCCGGCCTTCGTTCTTAAAACGCTTCTCGTCAAAGGTATGGCACTTCTGTGAATTACGGCCGCATTACGCATCTCATGTTTTCATTTTGCCACGATCCTCTTAGCGTTTCGTTGATTTCCCACCCAAACATAGCTTATTTTTATGACAGTATTATTTTGGTATATGATTTTTTAAATCTCCATTGTACATCGTTTGACATTTCTGTATATTACCATGAAAAATCTCTTGTTTTATATCAAGATTTGTTTTCCAGAATAGGTCAATAACACGTTTTCACGGCCTCTTAGAGCCATCCTTTATTTTTTATCTCTTTTCTTTTCGTAAGAACCTTAAAAGCTTTCAGATTATTTATTCAATGGTCTGTACGTCAGTCACAGAAAACGCGATAGGACCCACGCCAGTAAATCCCCAACACACACTCATATACTATAAGTATGTAAGTGTGCAATATATCACAGTAACTACATCAAATATATCGCTTTTTCACAAGAATACAGTCCATTTATTCTGTGATTTTTGACGTCCTGAATCATATTCCATGCGGTAAGTCCTTTGTTCATATTTCGTTTTCCAATCGATTCAGTGAACTAGCGAACTCGGTAATAAAAACCTTTTATTATATAAACTACAGTGTTTTACAAGGATTTCTACCACTGAGAAATGTCGTATCTCAGCACACGTAAAAATA
>JAADYU020082122.1:0-13814 GCA_011763375.2 Heteractis magnifica
ATTTTTACGTGTGCTGAGATACGACATTTCTCAGTGGTAGAAATCCTTGTAAAACACTGTAGTTTATATAATAATACGTAATACTTAATAATATGCACATTTCTTGCATAATCTTGCATTTCTTGTAAAATACTTTCACCGTCCATATCAGATCGTCTATTTTGGACAACCCTCTTCCAATGTTGTTACATAATATGGAAAAGACTGTCTTCTTTAGATACATCTTTATTTCTGACTGCACCCAAATTCCTTCAAATGAATAATTTCAAAGTGTGTACTGAGATAAAAAACTTAATAACTGAGGTTAATACTGTAACTGTCTTGGTCAGTGCATTTTCTAAATTTGTGTTTAAATCATCACCTAAACAATAATTTTTTGCCATTATTTGAAAGAATATTGGGCTGAGCTTTTTATTTTTTTCCAGTAAAAATCTGCTGGCCTGATATAATTATGATGGCCTGATAATTATGATGTTGATGCGGATGACAATAATGAGACAATGATGATGAATGTGATGCTGGCTGATGCCAATGTTGATAATGACAATAATCAGATAATTAAAAAATTATGGTTGCTGGCAGATGATGATAGTGATGTTAATGATAATCAGATGACAATATGATGCTGGCTGAGGAGGAGGAGGAGGAGGTGGATGAAAGAGATGTAGAATGATGGCGCAATTACAATGACAATGATGATAAGCTTGATTCATATAATTATACAATAGCAATGATGATAGGTGACTTATAAAATTATATGAATACTTCCCCCCCTACTTCTTTGTTAGTTGTACAGCAATTTCAAGAGTATGTAGACCCAGAAGAAGTGGGCGAAGAGAACAAAAGACGATCAGGAACAGGAATAAAGGATGAAGAAAAAGTACTCTTACCCTTAGAAGAAAATGTCTTAGTGGACAATTTAGGGCTACCCATGGTTGTGGTTCTCACTAAGGTAGGAATATATAATTTCATGTTCAATTTATGGCTTATATATAGCCCTTAAAAAAGTCAGCATTAAGTGTTTCCTTGTAGGTTGTTTAATATCATAATTATAGATTAAATGTATCAACAACCTTGATATTTATATGTTTATGAAATGAGAGACTGTGTTTTATTGGCATATAAAGATACGAGCCAAAGGCGAGTATCTTTATAGCCAATAAAACACGGGCTCGAGTTTTATCAATGGCTTAGCAAATTCATGGATATCTATAAGCTACATGTATAAAATGGTTTTCAGGGAACGTACTTCAAAATGCGTAAGAAAGGAAATATATTTCTTAATGATTGAATGTGATTGATTTTGCTTTGGATTTCATTTGACATTCTCTTGGGAAGGGTAGGTTTTGTTTATTTTTCTAAAAGCAAAGGTATTCCTTACAAAGGAGAAAACGTATTTTAACAACAGGATAGCAAACAAAAGGATCGTGTGACATAATACAATTTCGATTTACCAAGAATCTCCCTAGGGATTTGTTGAAAAACCGAGGTGAGTTAGTGAAAATTTGCATTTGGCTCTTGGGTATCACTATAAACAGATTCAAGAAACCAAAGGTAGATACAAATCTAGAAGACATGAATGTCAAGAGGTAAAAGGTTTGGCTGATAAAGTTCATTAAGGAGGTGGCAAAAAGCAATGGAGAAGACTACCCATCCATGAGTCTTTATGCCATCGTTTGTGGGATAAATCATCTGGGAGAAACTAAAATTGACGACATGAACAACTTAAACATTTTGGAATGAAGGAATAAAAGGTTAGTCATGCAATTACAGCACAATAACTATGTTCTGTGGGGCATAAGGAATTAACAGTCACTCATCTCTTTTCAGATTTTCAGCCTACGCAGAGTTTTGGACACCCGCCGAAATGAAGAGAGAAACCAGAAAGTACTGGCTATTAATAAATTCAAGAAACATTTGAGGAGAAGTGACAGAAGAAAAGGAAAATACTTTGGAAGCAAGGTGTTTTAGGAATAATTCAGCTAAGACTCTGTTTAATACACTATACTTTTATCATAGTAAACTTTTCAGTTGGCAAGCAACTTAACATAAAAATTTAAGAATAAGCAATTTCAGGTTTTAAAGAAGAAGAAAATTTTTGATGGAAGTCAAAGGGCAAAATGTTTCATGGTATGGATTTAAGGTAATTCCATAGTTTTGCATTGCGCACCACTACTGCGCATAATACTGATAGTTTCCATTTCACTTCTTTGCATTGGTTGTGACTCAAAATGGAGTAAAAGTAATATTTCTAAATAATATTTTGTTGAGCACTTTGAACTAAGCATGTTTTAGACATTATCTTGAAACCTGCCCTAGTCCACCCTTGGCCAGTGACGCATTTATGCTCAGACTAACTCTTTTAAAAGACAATAGTGCAAAAACAAATACGGGCATCTATGTTTTTTATTTCTTCAAATCAATGAAAATAAGGTTTTCTATCATGTAATTGCTGGGAAGATTCCATGTCCAGATTTTTAGATATTTTCCTAAATGAGTCGTTGAAAGCTGTTTTCATGCTGCTTTGAGGGTACATACTATCATCCAATTTTACCTTCTTTTGCTTAACATTTGCATTTTCATATCAAATTATCACACCATATTGCTAGATTGTTATGCAAAGAGTGAGAAGAGTTTACTTTAGAGAGCTAACAATACTCAGATTCAAGAAGTGAATTTTGTTTGCCGCGATTTCAATTTTAGAATGTTTAGCCCTCAAGACACAAAAGATGATGTCTTTTAAAATTATCCAGTGCAAAAACGAACACGGTGACCCCCATTTTTTTATTTCATTTTGTGGATAAACAACTCAAAAATTACTACTGTGCGAAGTTTCATGAAAATTTCATGTGCGGTTTTATTGCTATGGAATTACCTTAAAGATAAAGCTACTGATTTATAACTTTGTTTGATCGCTCAATTTACTTCGTTTTATTTATTTATTTTTATTTTATTTATTTATTTATTTTTATTTTTATGGTGTTGGGGTACTTGGGGTAGTTGGACCATTGGTCTAAACAGTGTTTTATGGGATTTAAAACACGGATGAATAAAACATCAGTGTTTTAAATCTGATAAAACACTAATATATTATTCATTAAAATTTTAATCTGCCCTGCACTCCCCTGAAAAATTCAAAGCTGCCCCCAACTTTTAGAATAATGGTTTTCTACCAGGGTATAAAAAAGTTGTCACGTGATGGAAATCAATGAAACTATTGGTGAAATTATCTAATTAATATTCATGAATTTGCTAATTAAAGAGATTTAATAACTGAGCTTTCGGTCTCAACGCCTATCATCAGGGTGCATGGTACAATGTAGAATTGACTTCAATGGTTATAAAAGTTATTAAATCTCTATGAATAACAAAGTTGTTGATAAGTTTAATCTATAAAATCAGCATTGTTTTTATGATGGTTCAGAAGGGGTACGTACATGTAAATGGGATTTGCTTACTGGTTTGGTTTTGCACTGGAAAATAGGATTTGATTCACTGGGAGTGGGATTTAGTTCACTCTGGCTGTTTGGGCTAGGAAATGGAATTGAACCTCCCCTCCCCATCGTTTTCAGAACGTTTTTTAAGGCCTTAGAAGAATTGTATACTTGGGGCATTAGTGTGGGGCCTCATAGCAAGGGTGGATTTAGGGGGTGTCGATTGGTGCACCAGACACCTCCCATGGGCCAAGCAGGAGATTTTTTTCAAGAAATATATGTCTTCTTATTATATTCATGGCTCCTGTTTCTCGAATAAGATTAAATAAAATTAAATAAGATTAAATCTAAAAATAAATTTAAGGACAAACTAAATAAGTCAGAACAAGTTTTTAAAAACTGACAAGAGGATACCGAGAGGGTTGTAAAGTCCATTTTCCACTTCTTGCTAAAAACACTCACAATGGACCTAGTGAGTACATTTTGCTTGTAGTGAGTACTTGCTAGCTCACTGTGAGTGCTTTTAATGATGAGTGGAAAATGACCTCAGGAGCCCTCTACCTGAGGGTGGGCAAAATAGTTCTGAAGTTTATACTTTATCTAATTCCTGTATTATATTTTTCAGACTGACGCAATGTCAGTGCTGGAAAAAGACAGAGACTACAGAGAAGAACACTTTGATTTTATACAACAGCATATCCGAAGATACTGCTTGAAATGTATCCTTTTAACACTTTTTAATTTCATCCAGGCATAACTTACATTGTAGAACTTACAGTAGGGAGAACTTGAAATTAATGAGTGGAGTGAAGTCAGTATTATAGAGTGCATACCATATATCCGTGAAAAACTTTGTAAGAAATTGCACAAATTTGTAAGTTCAGTAAAGAGTTCTATACAAAACTTTGGACAAATTTGTACAATTTTGTTAGTTAACTTTTTCACGGATATATGGTACGCACTCTGTAGGAAAATATACAATCTGTTTTGCTTGACTCAGTACTATAGATGGTGCTGCTTTGTTTTACACATCAGTTAAAGAAGACAAAAATTGCAATTTGTTTTGGAAATATATACAACATCGAATATATGGGCTGCCATTCAACAGTGCAGCTTTAGTTGTTGATAAAGATTCTATATTTATGTAAGTTGCAGGTCTACCATACAAATGTTTGTATATAATAGATCAAACATGGGAAAGTGTGTTTCATCTGATATCCAAACACCAAGAAGTGGGTTGAAGAACCAAGGCACAGCTGAGTTTTTTAACTGACTTTGAGGTGTTTGGGTAGAGGATGAATCACCCTTTCAAGTGCTTGACTAGCTTCCCAAACCATGAATAATTCTAGGAGAAAATCAGAGCAATAATTGGCCAAATTTTATGCTAGGTAATTAAGATCACATATCCAAACCACCATCATGGTAGTGATTTACTTTGTTTTCCCCTCATTAACAATTTACGAGTTTGAGAAGGGTGTTTAAGCTTCATAGTTCTTTGGAAAGTTCTTTCCAATAAAACATCACAGAAGTGATTATTACTCTCTTAAAAGCAGATGTCTGTAAATATCTCCTAAAGCGTGTAAAAAATACTCTTAGTGCTCACAAAAATTTTTTCACAGCGTACAGGGACCGTTAAGTTTTAGGGTTTTACAGGCCTTTTTAGAGGGACCAAAATAGCCTATCAATAACAGGCTGCCAACCATGAATGGTTAATGATCATTAAAGCAAATACACAGTTTAGTCACAAACACAAGACATCACTGAACAACTTTACGGGTTATTTTTTGATTATAATTAAAATGTAAATATTTTAGCAATTTTTACTTTTTAGCGACTTTGAACATTTTTGGAATGCCTAAAAATGACCAAATTCAGTGGATAAAATCCCTCATTGGTACATGGCCTAGCGTTGTAAAACAATAATGTGATAAAAGGTTAGTGTGAGCCCTAAGAGTATTCTTTACATGAATAACTTACCAAAATCTTCATTTTGACAAAATTCGAATTTTTTTATTTTGCATGCTTCAGACGATATTTACAGACATCTGCTCTTATATTAAGGTGTGGAAATACTAGCAACATTTTTGTCATACTTGTTGAGTAACAGTGATGCCATACAATTTGAAGAATGTTGTTGCACGTTCTTCTGCCCCCTTCCCCAACTTGTCAACAATCAGAAATGAATGTTTGAATGTTTTGAATGTTTGTTCTCATTCTACTTTTTGTAACAAATTTTTCATTTGTTGTGCATTTTACCACCTTGCATCAAATTTGTCACAACATTTTCTTGAACAAACATCTGTGATGGTGTTTGAAAATGACTAATAATAATAATTTAATAATAATTTATTACTTATAACGTGCAAATTAATGTGTTTATATGATCAAATGTGTGTGACTATCACAACAAACCAATCAGCCAATCAGCAGGCAGAACTACTTGGGACAACAATGACAATCATTTCTGTTGCGTGACAAGCTAGGGAAGGGCGCGGAAAAACGTGCAACAACACTCTTCAATGAGATCACTGATGCTCAAGAGCTTGACAAAAAGTTTGCTTGTATTTCCATATCTTTAGATTTAAAATGTGGTGCACAATAGAACCTTTGCATATTTGCATATTTTACTAATTACGTATCTGCAACTGTCTCAAGCCTCTCATGTGTATGAAGACAATTGTCTGGTGGCTTGAGAGGTATGTGCATATGATTACTAAAGCTATGCAAAGGTTCTTTATCTTAGAATTTATCTTTTCCTTTAGTTTTGTGGCCAGTTAATTTTTTAGTGTGCTTGCAACCTTAAAAAATGGTCCATTGTTAAAAAAAGCATTTCAAATGAAGGTGCCCTAAGAGTGTATATGGTTTTCATATTGTTTTGTTTTGGTTACAGCCCTTCAGGATGGGATAGTATGAAGAAAATTGGTATTATTAACGAACACTTGAAAGTGATACAACCAGATGACAGTTTTGATGATCATATTGGCAAACCTACAGAAAGAAAGGTAGTGAACTATACATGCAGTAGAGCAGTCTTCATATGGTTGGGAAACTTAGGACCAGTCATTATTTATGGCCTGGGAGGTCGGAGGATTTTTGGGGGAGAGGGGTGGGAGTCACAAGGTCTTGCAATAAGCGTGAGGGGGAACTCGGCCAAAATCCAACAGAAAGTAAGGGGGATCACTTGCATTTGTCAGTAAGTTTGTTAAAAAATGAGGGGGCATCATTTAAGTCCCATGGTGTCTCAGGGGTGCTGACTTAAAGTATGTACGTTCATTCATTCATTCATATGTTTGTTTGTTAATTAATTAATTAATTTTTAAATTTTATTTATTTTTCTGTTTTATCTTGATTTAGGATATTATGTATTCCCTATAAAGAAAAGCTCGCGGTAGAGTCAGTGTGCCTTGCCGCGACCGTGATGTTTTCTAGAATTTTGACGTTGCTTGCCGTGCCTTGACCGTGTCACGATCGTGTTCGTGCCGCGAGCTTTTCACAGTCTTACGAAATCTGCTCAACACACTCACTCACTCACACTGTACCCAGTTGACATGTTGATTTTCCCTTCAGCCTTTGCAAGAGAAGGAGATTGTTGCAGAGGAAGAGCAAGCATTCTTAGCCAAGCAACAGGTGTCTCAAGAAATGATCATTATTTGAATTGGCCATTTATTTGATTTCAATTGCTAATATATATTATCTTTTTGCTCAGCAACTACTTCAGAAGAATCCTCCATCAGTTACTAACATTGGAAGACAGCAACCTGTAAGTGATATTTGGATATTTGCATGAAGTATGACGGTATGTTCAGACTGACTGACCAACTGACAGACTGCACTTGACCTTCCATCAAATAGACGTTTTCCGAGATGCTCGAACGCTTTCATCACATATCGCGGGCGCATTCGAAAACGAGGTTATTTCGGGCAGTATGACAAACAATACACCTCTTCCGAGTTCTGTAAAAAGATGCATGAAGGCTTCGTGCGAAATTACACTTGGTGGCGTGGAACGACTGACATTTGTTCGACTTTTTCTGTTGCTTGAACGTATATTTTAAAGAGTGAACCGCGAGCAAGTCACAGAGAAAAGAGTGACAACAGAACAAGTCAGTCGTTTCACGCCACCAAGCGTGATATCGCTAAGCCTCGCCTTCATACATCGTTTTCAAGAACTCGGAGGTGGGCTAATACACAGTGAACGTAGAAATGTCGGTATTTCCACGGTTCTTTAAGAAAAATGATGCTAGGAATATAGTATTGTCTTCCCTGGTTTATGACGAAGAAGGCTTTTATACGTGTACCAGGATTCTCGTCAAATCTCGTCATATATTTTGTAACACAGGTTGATTATAACGCGCGCTCTAATTGGTTAACTTGCGTGCATGAGCTTGAATCCATTACTCGATGGACTGTGCCCGCAGTGCTCATCAAGCGGGCGCGCAATGTATTGAAACATTTTATTAGGGTCATTTTTTCTGCGCCAACTTTTACACACCTGTTTTAAAAAAGGTGGTCGGTCGGCAATCTGAAATCTGAACCAAACAATTCGTCGGTGCAGGTCATCGCACAAAGGTGGTGTTGTATTTAGCTATTTACTGGTAGCAAACTATTAAATGATAAAACATAACTTAATAATAAAACTTAATTTAGCTCGTGCCCTCAATTCCTCTCTCTGTCAGTTTCAGATCTCTGACCGACAACCTTTTTTGAAATAGGTTTATAAGAAATGTTGGACTTAATCTCTTGCAACTCTTGCGCTTCTTAGTGCTTAGTAGCCTCCTGCATGTAATGTATCCATTCACCGTTAATTGGTGCTGACCATTTCTTAATTATGTTATCCAGGACATCACCAAGCCACGATCTCCAGGATCACCAAGCACAAGAATGACAGATCGACGGCAGTCAGGTGGTGTAAGTACCCCAGCTGCTGGACGAGCTAAGGTAAGATCACCCCCCACCCCTTACCCTTACCCCTTCTGGAAAGCACCGCACTAACCACTTTTCCCTAAAATACTCTCTGCCTTACATGAGTATTTTCATGTGTGTGTGCCCTCTTCACAGTTTTTTCTTTTTTACACTTCCTCCTTTGGAGTTTGATGGAAGCATGGGTGATGTGCGCTGTTAATGCGCTGCCTCTCACCGCTGGGGTCGCAGGTTCAATCCCTGGACCTGCTCTCTCATGTGAGTAGAGTTGTTGGTTCTCTCCTGTGCTTCGAGGGTTTTTCTTCTGATTCTCCGGTTTTTCCTCCCGCAAAAACCAACTTCTAAATTTCTATTCGATCTTTGGGCATTCACCTTACATTGGAGCCTAGCTCTGAATGACCCACGTTGTTTCACAACAACGAAAAGCCTTAATGCCTCTCTTACCCCTCTTACCCCAAGTGAAGTTCCACCAGCCCCGTCATCATAAAGGCCTAAAGGCCTATACACACTAAGGGTTTTGCTCCGGGAGTAGGCTCCAGGGTTGCTCTGTTCCTTTATGTGTACCACAAATTTCATGTGTCAGATGGTTGAGGCGGGAGCAGAATTTTGCTCCCGGCTTACGCTTCCTGATATTTATAAACTGGTTAAATATCAGCATGACCACACCATGCAGCAAGCTCCCGCAGCATGTTCTCTCGTGTGTACTAGTTGTGCAAAATGACCGGGAGCCTGCCCCTGGAGTAAAAACCTTAGTGTGTGGCCTCTAGTGGAGTAAAGACCTTTAAAAATGTGCTGTCCGTAACGCAACCATCAATCCTGTTTTGTATAGGTCGATAATATCAAGGGCCCTGCAGGAGCGGGAGCCGCCACAAGCGAGGGAGTTCTCGCCAACTTCTTCAACAGTTTACTAAATAAGAAAACAGGAGTCCCACCAGGTAGTCCCCAGGGGAGAGGGGTACCATCTGTTCGCAGTGACGCGGCCGCTGAACTAGATCGAATGACTAGAAGTAAGAAACTAGTAGGCCAACCAGGTAGGAACGAGGAAAACTCATCCGAAGCTTAATCATTAACGAACAGCCGTATTATTTACTGCAAATTATCTGTGAACCATTGTCGAGCCCTCAAAAGGAAACTTGGTTTCGAAGAATCTACAAGCAATTGAATGCGTTACTACATTGGCGAACGAAGAATGCGTGACGTTTTGTTGATGTCACGCCATCGTGAGACCGTCAGTAGGTATTGTATTTTGTATAAAGTAGGTTGATAATAAATTTATTTCAAAGAAAGAGCAGGGTCACAAAAATGAAAGAGTAGGTAAAAAGAGTGGTAGATATAGTAAAGTATAGAGAATAAAAGCATGGAATCGATAGTATATGTATATTCGCTTCTCTGGACTGAAATATTGGAGAAAACATGTTCGATCTTAGAACTAAAGGATTCTAGGACGATTATTTTAAAACGTGATTGAATGCGTACAGTGTGAAGAAAAAGGTGAACGAGCATTCGATCTTGGAATAAAAGGTCACGTGAACAAGTACAGCCGTCATCCCAACTGACAGGGGGAATGAAACGTTTGTTGTGTGCAATCTCTTGAGGCTCAGTTTCGCGCCATTTCCCAACCAATGAACAACGAGAAAACTAACCAATAGACCTTTACGACGTAAGCATGAAAACGAGGCCTAAGGGCCGACAAAATCAAAAATAGAGGCGAAGTTAACTAACAATGTCTTTTCATCTCACAAATTCCGTACAGCTGTACTATGATAGGAATATTATTTGACTTTCCATGCACTTTTCTTCAGATTAAGATTATAAACACAGCTTTACTGGCTTAATACGACATTCTAAAGCCCGCTGCAGTACCATCAAGGTTTCCGTGGACTGTTCGCTGAAAATCTGAATGTTTTGATCCAGGGATATCTCGTAGACAACCTTTGTCTTCACTGTCTGTCATAATCGCAGTCTTTTAATTTACTTTACATGAAATTTAGGCCCTTAGGCCTCGTTTTCATGTTTATGTCGTAAAGGTCTATAGTGTATATTCGTAATAGCCGCCATGTTTGTTGTCTCGTTGCGATGCTAAGTCACGTGGTTTCTGAGGGGCCAAACAACTTAAATTCAGGGATCGATTAGAACTGCTCCCATAACATACTTCCGCATGCTTGAATAATATTTGTCAAAAAACTGAATTTGGCCTTTGAAATTTGCCAATTTTTGTAAAATAGGTATTTTTTCCAATGTTTGCCTCATTTCTAATTTGCATTACAATATGAAAACCATCGTGGCGCCTATCGTGAATAGGGAAAATCTACAGAGCACTCAGTTGTAGAGCTGTCCGCAAGTTGCTCGGCAACGTTTGGGCAACTTTTTCGATTTCGGGCAACTTTATCACTTTCTAGCAACTTTTTCTCTTGAGCAACTTTTGTTCTTTTTTAAACTTTTCCACAAATTCAAACCAATTAACAGGCCCAATAAAAACAAAAATTGCTTTCTTTTCATTCAATGATTCACATTTTTTGACAGTAGGCTGTACAGTATTTGAATACACTTTGTGAAGCAGTGGTCTCTCGGTGCTAATTTGCACATACGATTCAGGTGGTCGGTGGTTGTAAAATTATAACATTTAACAGACAGCAAGATGCAGAGGAAAAAACTCTAGAAGCATCAGTTATGCTGAGATACAACGAGAACAAAAGATAAAGGCACATGTACAAGCAGTATGATTTGTGTTTAGTGAAATGGGCTGCAAATGCCAAAAAATATGTGTGGGGTATCGGCCTGAAGCGAGAGTGTAGCCAGAGGTGAATATATCACATAACCACGAGCTGAAGGCCAATAACTGGCTTATTTTCACACTGGCGAGGTTTTCTGAATAACAAACGTATTAGTGACAATAAAGCTATGCCTTCTTTTGTGCTAACGCTGAACAATAATCTCAAAAATGAATGCATTAATCCTGGCAATCTTAAGAAACGTACATGAAAAATACTCTCAAATTGTCCACAATACTTTAGAAAAAGCGATTTATTTCTAATCACATCTTTACGTTAATATACTGTAACAAAAACCAAGCGAGAGTTTGCTTTCTGGAGTTTGTTTTCCACTCATGTTGTGTCTTGAGCATGCGTAGTTCTCTGTCACTGAGTCCCACATGGGCTATCGCATGAGCATTAGCTACCTCACTTGGAGTTTCGGTGAAATCTTACCTGGGGCAGGGTCGGTGTAGATAGTAACATCCCTTGGGTGTGCTGTACACTGACACATATCGCCGTACGCAAACCCCTGCTAATCAAATATGCAGGGGAATATACATTAGTATGCAAGGGAAACATGTCATAGGGCAGGGGGAATATACATTAGTATGCAAGGGGAACATGTCATAGGGAAGGGGGAATATACATTAGTATGCAAGGGGAACATGTCATTAGGCAGGGGGAATATACATTAGTATGCAAGGGGAACATGTCATTAGGCAGGGGGAATATACATTAGTATGCAAGGGGAACATGTCATATTCCCCTTGCATACTAATGTATATTGCCCCTGCATTATTGATTAGCTCTTTAGCCCCAAATCTTCCCTGGAAGATTTCAAAGCCGCCACCGGCTTTGAGAATCTTGGGAATTGGGCCAGGGTTATGCGATATATTCACCCGAGAAGAACAATGAAAACCGAGCTGATGTGAAAATAACGTACCTTATGTTAACAAGTTACTAAACCTGACAAAGGTGCAATTCTATTGTATGGAAAATCATAAAATTAATTAGAAACGTTAAGAATTTTTGAGCAACTTTTCTAGCAACTTTTAGATTTTTGAGCAACTTTTTGATTTTTTGTGCAACTTTTGAGCAACTTTTTGAGAAATTATGAGCAACTTTTTTGACATTTTGGAGCAACTTGTGGACAGCCTTACTCAGTTGATGTAATATATTCATAACATCTATTGTTGCTTATTGTCGTTCTATCCATTGTATTATGTGTTGTTCATTGTATTTCTATGAATATATTACATCAAATGCGTGCTCTGTAGATTCTCCCATCGTGAATATGGCCTATAGACGAATCAAAAAGGCAACTGTGCCGCCATATTGAAAAGAAGCAAGGCCTTGACCTGCGTGTGCATCGTAATTTGGGATCAAGAGGCGCTGTTTGATTTGGCATCAATGGAAACTATTTTTGCCGCCTTTGGTTTCAAGTTTGTTTCGAAATCAACCTTTAATGCGCCTAAATTTGCTGAAAAGATTACCGAATTAACTTGAAATACAAATCAGAGTATCTTCTTTTTGCCCTCTTTATCTCTAGAATTCAACGAAACCTATAACATTTTTGTGTCAAAATTCAAAAGAATAACTCCTTCAGACCATCCTAACCCATCTTTAACTCGCTTCTTTTCGTATTTCATCCGTTTTGAGCTTAATAGAAACGTTCATACTGTTAAACGGTAGGTTAGTACTAGTTTTTCTGTTCTGATATTTCCCTGAAAAAGAAAAGCACGACTTGTTGGTATCCTTATGTTTAGAATTGTGGGCTGAATTTGGAGCAGACCTCCCGCGGTTAAGGTTTTCATTTGTCTCTAAATTTAAACCCAGAATTCCATCTTTGACAAACTCGTTACCAGAACTCGAATAGAGAATGTGCCATGGTTCTGAAGATAGAAAATGCTCTCTGAGAATTCCTGTAAATAGATGAAGCTTAGATTCTGGCTTGGGTGAAGGTCCCCCTGTGAATTTCTTTGATTTTATTGTATTATTGTTATTAATATTAGTTGTAGGGTTAAGTTGATTAATTTATGACACTTGTAAAAGACTGGTATAAACATTGATCGATCGGAAGGAACGGAATAGTCATTAGGGACCTTGAGCAGTCAAGAAAATCGAAGATGCGGACATCACGCGGATGTTTTTGTTCATGCCCGTGCCGTTTTCTTTGAGGTTCCCGTTCTCGACAGAACGTCAGTTCGGGTTGTTTCACGTTCTAAATGTGGTATTACACGAGACGGTTCGCAACAACGATTTTTCGATGTTGCGCAAATGTTGCGCGAAAATTGTTCTCGTGTAACATGGCACGAGGGACATCTCGATCACGGTAACATGTGGCGAGTTTTTGAATCGCCTTAAAAACTTGCAACATCACTTGCAACATTGTTGCGCGAAAAATCGTTGTTGCGAATCGCCTCGTGTAACATCACCTTAACACCTTGAAGACGATGACGCCGCATTAAACAAGAACGTACGCGTGACGTCCGCGTCCTCGATTTTCTGGACTGCTTGAGGTCCCTATTAAAGATTGGGGGGAGGTGAGAGGTTGGAAGTGGGAAGATAGGGCTCTGAAAATCACTCCTAAAAATATTTCAAAAGTTTTGTCATATGACGGAGGTAATTTAAACTAGATTTAAACTTATCCTTTCTGGATGATCACGAAACAGTGGTTCCAAGTCGAGACGGAACTTGATTTTTTTAT
>JAADYU020082233.1:0-13798 GCA_011763375.2 Heteractis magnifica
GAAAAACACTTTAGGCAGACACAGCTTTATCAGTGAAATTTTTTGCGTCAGATAAATGTTTAGAAGCTGTGGCTCAACAGAAAACAAATGTTTTCAAACTGAGCATTTCCTTTCATTGGTTTCACAAGTCTAACACTAACCTAATTATCTTATTTAAATCTTAAACGTTTATGCAACAGTTGTAGTGGCGACGCTCACAACCAAATGCCTTGAGTAATGAGATAGAGATCTAAATCTTCATTCTGTTTTAGTAAGATTTCTTTTGGTCCTTGAACCACTTGAATAACCTGTCTTCCCCGACGGATGAAGCAGCTCGATCAAATTGACCAGTGAACAAAAGACTATCGTCAAAGCGAAAATCTTCGGTCATGTGGTGCTTGAGTTGACAAAGGGACTTAATAGCTTCTTCGAACGTTTCAATTCCAAACAAGGAAGCAAACGTTTCTATCCGTTTTTGTTATCAGCTCAGAGTGAAATGGTTTGGAACAGAAGACAAACGGTTGAAAAGTGGGAGGGAATACATAATTGTTGAATACTGATTTGTATTCCTTGCTAAATTTTAGCACTTGACAAAAACAAAAGATTCAGTTCATTTGTTTAAGAAAATACTAATTTGTAAGGTTTCAAAAGGCCCTAAGGCAAGACGTTTGAGTGGTACTTACTTGACTGAGCAAACTAAAACCCCTATATTTCAGAAACTGGCTTCTTCGCGTTGCCTAAGGCAAAGCAACGACTCTATGCTTTTCATGATAAGTGAATAATGTCACACGAGTGTAAAAGAAAGTGTGCGGAAACTATCCGGCCAGGTTCTTTCCTTTTTCCTTGAAAAGTCACTTCGGCGGCATGTCCGCGGGTTAAGTTCATATCTTAATTGATTTCAGAGCTTGTGGCCGTAGTTTCTTTTCTAACGGTAGAACCTTCTAGGCTCTTCAAGACGGTCCCCGCCAAAGCTAAATCTAGTCCCACTGACAAGAACACGGAATGCAAGCTATCCACTGCACCGGTTATTTTCAAATACACAACCGATGTTGTTTCATTCGACTTCCTCTATATGTTAAGTAACTCGCTATTCCATGCGGACTTTGATTTAATTCAATTTTTTAAACTGTGGTAATTAAAAGATTTGCTTGCTACGAGAGGAAAGAACTGTAACAGTTAATACAGTTCGGTGCTCTCTTATCTCGATGTGAGAGATTCCAAGACTACAATAAATCGCCAATGTTTATTGAAAAATAAACGGCGAATGTAACCACAGGTCATTGTGTCTTGAGGTCTACCGACAGAGACTACGTGATTCAGGATCTAAATATCCTTGTTTCGACATCCTCTGAACAATTGGCTATTCCTACAGAGAAAGTAGAAGACTCTCGACGGATGGACCAAATGACAGCGAGACTAAGGATCGCTCTTTTGTTTGATGGTGTCTTTTTTCTGTATGTTTCGACAGCTGGGATAGTTTTACTTTCTCTATTCTCTCAATAAACTTCAACACTCATTAGCCAGTCTAATTAATTCAGTTTGACAATAACATTTAAAGTTTATTTCTTATAAATTGAGTTTAACACGGGAGAGAAATCTAATCAGTGTAAACTACTATCATAATGTTATATTTAAGACTCAACGAATTTACAACAAAGATTATATAACAATCCTCAGGCATTTTGAGCTTGAAAACTCTCTTCAACAACTTGGAATATACTTAAAAATACATAGAGAATTTGTTTTGATCGAAGTAAAAATATGAATTCGTTCCATTAGTGTGTGTTTAGTAATCTTAAAGAAAGATTATATGTGAGAATACCTCAGAGTTTGGACAAGCTCAAATAAACCGCATCAATCGAAGCTTATCTGGAGGTCTTGTTTTCAGTTTTCCTCTGATTTTACCTTTCAACTGATCTAATTTCCATTTCCTTTATAACTTTTTATTTGAATTCTATCGTCATCATTGCCATTCTTTTTGACGAGTTAACTATGCAGCTAGTTTTCTTGTTTTGTGACTATCGTGAAGAATTGACGCCAGAGCAAGGGTCTACGTTACCTAATAAAAGACAGTTTGGTATGTCCCATTTGTACTTTGTTATATAAATGTTGATTTTTTTCGCTACTAGCCTAGGGGGTCCAAACGTCACGAAGGTGTTGAAACTTCATCGATTAGATATCACAAACACCTTCACTGCCAGTCAATTAGGGCGGGCTCAATTCAACCCCAAAACTTCCTTAGATCCTTGAATCTGAGAGCTGACCATTGCCGGATATATACTTCATTTCTTTACAAAGCCAACGAGTATCTAATAGTTTAATAACAACGAATTTCAAGTCTGAACTAATTTCTTCATGGAAGATAGGGGCATTTGTTTTGAGATTAGGTTAAAGCGGAGATTACACAATCAAGAAGAACAATTAAAAAAGCAACAAGAATATGTTGATGAAATTTGGTTAAAATGTCTTTGACAAACAAACCCAAGAAACGGTGGCAAAATGAGTGAAAAAAACAAAGAAGGCAATTAATCCAACCAAGGTCTCTTGTCCCCCCACGACGATATGATATAATTTGGAACTCGAGAATAACAAATTGATCATAGGATGTTAGATTAGGTCAGCCTAAAGCTCACAAACTTTAATATATGGGTAATCGAGGTATTCATAAACGATTTAAGGGCTTTAAAACTTTCTCGAACGTTACTGGTCCGGTTGGAAGATTTCTGCCTTAAACCTCTCCGCTCCGGAGACGTACTAAGACGGGAATGATTTCTCTGTTAATTAAAGTAATGGGTCTTTGATTCTGCTTTCACTACCGTTTTACAGATTATGATGCGTCATCGCTGTCTCCCCTTTACAAGATGTCACAACACTACAAAGTGATAGCGTAAGAGAATTTCAACAATTCCTATCGCTTTTTTACGTCATATAAAATTAGTTTTAAGGAATAAATCTTATGAGGGAGTTTTTCAAGTCTTGTACTATGTGTTTGTATGCACGAAAGCTTGTAGAATGACTGTTTAAAGCTATGAGCAAACAGATGGCGAGAAGGAGGGTTTTATCTCGACATGATGCCTTTACTATCTAAGCTTTTCCGCGGCATGTAACCAAACTACCTCCGCCAGATTATAAAAAAAGCTCGAAGATTGAATATCATCGCAACAAATCGGCTCGAACGTATTCGGTTCTTAAACTGGTACACAAAACACGGTTCGGAGGTTATCAGACTTGGCAATAATTCTTTCCAAACAAGATAACAAAGATCCACTTTGGAAAAAAATCAAAGCATATGGGTTTTTCTTGTTGTATTGAAGAGAAGAGAGCTGGATGGTGGGGTTCAAAAGGGATTAAGAACATTTGATCTGTCCCATCATAAACTTCTTAATTGGTTGGGCGGAGCTTAGGTCCCCTATAACTGTCAAGAACCATCCGGGTGGCTGTTTGAACGAGTAGGTATGTGTTGCTCGTATTACTAAGGAGACAGTGACAGAAGATACATGGATACAGGGCTCGAGACAATATCGGTGTAATTGACGACCTTCACCGTGTTATTTTAATCAAATTTCAATTAATGTACTCGTCGCTGATTGGTCGAGCAGTCCCGGATTGTCTGGCTAAAGTGTGGCCCGCGCTCGCAAACAAAACACCTATCAATGACGTAACGAATTAAGACTGGAAGTAATTCGTAAATCCTTTTTTCGTTACAAAACGGCCCGCATATTGAGGCTATTAGTCAGTCAGTGTGAAGAAGTGAGCCGGTACACAACAGAGCGAGACTCGACCCGCGGGGATCCTCGTCATAATAAACTCTGGAAGCGTTCCTGACATTCTGTTGCTGATTTAAGACAGCCGTAGGCATTTTTAGGATTGCCTTTCAGATAATGTCTTCATTCACGTCGTCCTTCACCATCGATAGCATTCTCTCTCGGCCAACTTATCGACCGCAGTGTACACCGTGCATATACAGTCACCCGTACCCTATCACGCCAACTCCTCCTGGATATATAGGTAATGTGCTTGGAATTCTTTTGATTATTAGTTGCATGTATAATCTCTATATGAATTCAGCTGACAGGGTAAGCCCTTGTAGAGCGTCATTCACCAAGTCACCCTCACGACTGGAGCGAGCTGTTATTTTTGAGGTTCGGTGAAGGTTCTTGAGAGGTGTATCGCATGAAATCTTTAGGCTAACCCTCTCCCTCACAACTCAACAGCTTCTGACATGACATGACGTGCTTAACTTCTCAAGAAATTTGTAATTAAAACTTTAAAGCCTTCGAACCGTGATTTTCAGTGCGCGAAGAAATTTATCTGCAACATGTTATGTGATTTACAAGCACGCACATCTTTTAGGATTGATAGATAAAGTTCTAGATAAACACCTTTTGCTTACTGTATTGTATTTTCCTGTTTCCAGTTGGTTTTCCAAGATACGCCGATGTTTTGCGATCCCATCCGAAGCGCAAACGACGCCATAGAACAATCTTTACAGAAGACCAACTGGACCTCCTGGAAACGACCTTTCAAAAAACTCATTACCCTGATGTACTGCTTAGAGAGGAATTAGCCATGAAGGTCGACTTGAAAGAGGAACGCGTTGAGGTAGGAGAAACCTCTCTCAAAAACCACAAATACCTTGTCTTAGACCTACTGATCTTAAAATAACAACTGCTAGAGTGAATCGTAGTCTTTGTGGCAAGACTGGTGTCTTTTTTATTATTTCCGGACAAGAGAATGAAAAAAAGGGATTTTTTTTTCTTTTTTTTTGCTTTTAAGTTGGATGTGACGGCGACCTCTTTTCTGTATGAGCGATTAAGAGGCCTCTTCCTTAACCTCCAAACACAAGGTTAAGCGACAGTGAAAGTGCATGGTCCTCAAGTACCTTAGAAACTCCTATTGGGAGTTTACAAATCATACTCTGCAAGCGCGGAAATGTGGTGTAAATTAATAGCGCTCAGCGATGCCCGGCCTGTGCAGAAACCCAACTGCGAATTACACGAATAAACTCGGAAAATGCCGAATTAGTATCTTCAAATATTATGGCACTTTGTGTAAGCTTTCGAGTAAAGGTGAAGAGGGGGTCTCGTTTTGGAACATTCTTTTGAAAAGAGTGTTGTTTTTTTATTAGTTTGTATTGGTTTGAATTCAATTGCTATCGAAAGGTTAGGATTCTCAAAATGCTCGGAATTGGGATCACAGATGTACCAGATAGCCTCTTGATCGCGTTATTTTCGTTAGGTCGTGGCATGGTGCGCAGATTTAGAAAGCGGCCCTCAGTTAATTGTGAAGCAAATATGATAGCCTTAACTGTCAGAAGGTAAGATTAATGATTTCTCTTGGCTGCCTTTCCTGAAGGGGCACAGAATTCGGCTACCGTACCAACGCCTACCTTTGACCGACTTAGAACCTCGATTCGTCTCGTGTACTTTGTTAAGGGATTTAGGAGAAAATTCACGGAGAAAGGGCTAAGAAAGTGAACGAGGAATGGCGTAGGAATTTTCGCGGAAATTCAACCAAGGCACAAAGGAAATGTCACTGGCGCCGGCACCACAAACACGGTAGAGGTATGATTTATGGTTCAAAACGGCGAATGTTTAACCTGTTATAGAGAACCATTTCACTCCTTGTACAGACCTCAGACGTGTGTCTCCACTCTACCTAACACCTCTGTGTGAAAGCGATTCTTGAGCGATGGAAAAAAAGCCACAACGAGACCCCAAAACCTTAACTCTTCAAATTCCATTTATTCTAAAAAAGAGTCTTAAGAAATGCATTTAGTGTGTTTTTCTTTTCTGCACGTTGTTATTTAGTGCCCCACTGGCTGGGTATTTAACTAAGGTGCTATCTTTTCTTGTAGGCGTACTTTAGAAATATGTACAATTTACTAAGCCAGAGCGTGCTTTTGAATTGTTTTGGAGGTAACCTTAATTCATACACACAGGCGCCATGCAGGGAGCATCAATCTTTGGAGTGCAATCTCCCCCGATAGATTTCTTTTACTTGAAACTCTTATTTTAGAATAACGCAGCAAGGGTCTTTTCCATAGAAGTCTTATTATCGACCTTAGTTTCCGTATTTTCAGAAAATTACCACAACAGTTTAGGAAAGCGCTTGACTAATGACGAATGAAGTGTTATAAGACGAAGACACTCTGTCTGGGTGGGGCTGTAGGTAACCTTCATCAATTCTACTGAATTTCAGAGTTATTTTAAAGAATTTCGGCTAGAAGTTGGAGGAACTTTATCTAAGTAACTAGAAGAAACCTTTGAAACATTTTTGGCTTCAAAGAACAGAATTAAGTTAGATATAAATCAGGTCAATTAGTTAGTAAATGTCATTGGGTATAGGACATCTTGCTGAGAGTCTACTGAATAATATCTTTGCTCGCCAACCGATTACAAGCAATGAGTGGTAACCTTTAAACTGATTCTTATCAAGCGAGAATTTTAAATCCGGAATAAACTGAAAAACTATAATTTAAGGTTGTAGTTCATTTAGTTGTTGTCTCTATATGCACGTAAAACTTGCTTCCAAATCGAAGATCGTCAGGAAGACTCCTCAATGACAAATCCCTTCTTTAGCACTTACGAAACGTTACTTTTTATGCCTCTCGTAAGCCACACACTGTTTGAACTATCCACAGATAGTGGTTTATAGTGTGAGGTTTTCCACTTTAGTGATTTAGCGACTAGTTTAGCGATTTAAACAAACCACAGGAAAGGCTTTCCGTGAACAATAGCACATTTGCTAACCTCGACCCTCGTAGGGCTCGCATTTCAAAACAAGTATTTTATATTTTTCAAAACAAAATTAAATCGGACAATTTAATTGAATAAGTTACATTATGGAATCGCCAAGTTTAACGAGCTATTGTATTGTTAATCTTTTGTTTTAAGTTTAAGGCTTTTCTTTCGAGAGGCCTCGACAGGGTATAATAGAATTAAGTTGATGTTTGGAGTCTTTAATGTCACTTTTTGCCACTGTGTTTATAAATTTAACAGATTCATTTACTTGTTATTTTTTAAAACATTTCCATTACTCAGGGAGTAATTCTAATGCGGTGGGAAAGACCAGTAAATTTGACTTTATTTTGAATAACAGAAGCAAGAGAGTTCGGTGGATGTTGTGTGAGTTCAGTTCTTGTTAGACAACGGTGGACATCTCCCAGCTCATCAATCTTGAATACCACACTTCGTTTAATTCTCTCGCTTTCCTAGACACAAACGCAGTATCTATAAAGTCATTTCAGTTGTGTTTAGAGTAAATTTCTAATGAAGATTAAGCAAACTAATGCTTTATTTGTTCGACTCAGAATCCATAATAGGACTATTAATCTAATGCCGTCGTACCGAACAGAATGCTTAGTTCCTGTAGTCCAGCTCATTAGCTTTAGTTCTGATCAGTGAAAAAAGACAAGAAATAATCATTTTGCATTGTCGCCAAAGAGCAAAGACCTTTCTTTTCATTGTAGTTACTTTTAACATCTTAAAATGCCTGTTCAACGTCTTACTTTAATTTGACTATTTTCTTGCTGTATCGTAAGAGAATTTTGCTCCGCTTCAGTCGAGACTCTCCGTTCGCACATCCTTCTTCTTCTCAGTTGGAAACCCAACGGCTTATAAACTATATTTGTAAAAGATGATTGGATCAAAGTCGTTTTCGTACATTATTTACATTTTAAAAGACTGAAAAAAAAACTTTTAGCAAGATATGATCTAAGAAGTAACATGTCTTCGAAGTTTACAACGCGATTGTATTTGAGTTTCATCATATATTTTGATAGTCCAACATCAATATTCTTTCTTTATCCATGTTCCTTTTTCGAGCAGGAAAGTATAAAGGATTTAGGCCCTGTTTACATGAAGGTAGGATGATCCTACTGCTAGGTCTAACTCTTTTGTTTTTGGTGTCCCCTGGGCAATAAAAACAAAGGACTTGTCCCTAGCACCAGGATCATCCTACCTTCATGTAAACGGGGCCTTAATCAGAACTCTAGTATCCTTACTTCTATTACGTTATATATTACAACATTTAAAGTTGATGGAGTCTGGAAATCACGGAAGGCAAACACTGGCCATCACTATGTATTTCCAATGCTGTATTTGAATTTCTGAATATATTAAGCTAACATTTTTCTTTTGAAAGGCTTATTTGTTAAAACGATTTCTATTCAATGAAACGACTTAACATCTTAGTTTCTGTTAGTCTATTTCAGCCTGATAGGAGAATACAATCACAGCATACAACATTGAGAATCGTGCTGTTATAAAGAACCAAATCTCTTCAACTAATTTGATAGCACTTTCCAGAATGTGGCAATTTCTTTGACAATGAAACTTCTTAATTGAGCATGTAAAATATATAATTATTATTATGTATAAAGACTTCGTTTTAAATTATCTCTCGATGGTAGAAACATGGAGGGATACGAATCTTCTCCGTTTGTCTCGTCAGACATACACAACCTACTAAGGTCTTCTTCTTGAGGTTGGAATACGGACCCCACTTCCTTTGATTAAATCAACAAAAAGACAATCGATTCTATGTACAAAACAGCAAGGGATTGCTCCGAGGGAAGCTCTCTCTCTCTCCACATCTTTATATCATCTCATTAAAAATAAATTTTCAAGTAATGAGCTGGTGTTTGATTGGAAGAAAACGTTTTACTGCCAGTCTGAGGAGTAATAAATACCTGCAAATATTTTGTGGCTCGAATTGTGTACATGTTGTCGATTTTTTCCCGATTTAATTGCCTTTTTTTTTTTTTTTGAGATGTTCAAAGTGATGTTTTGTGAATTAGGACAGGACAGAGAGTAGAATAGTCAAAGTGCAGGTTAAGCTTGGTGATAGCTAATAACGAGACGTAGAGTGATTTTATTTTGTTCTTGATCACCTAATACGAACTAAATAGTCATCTTTCTTTCACGGGTTAAATAAAATCATTCTAACTAATAATAATTATAGATGATAAAAGTGTTCTTGTGTGGACCATACATTTAGCTTAAAGCCAAGCTAGGTCAGGGTGGAAGAAATAGTGCGAAATAATAACAAATTGCACATGGCGGTTAAGGTTAAGACTGTTCAGTTGATGAAGTGTGTGGGGTTTTGGGGGTACAGGTATTGAAATATGGTTTGTAATGAAGAGCAAAATTAGGTGCAACAGTAATTTTAGGTAAGAGCCTAAAAAATTGTTAATCAAAGATAAGGTTAAGATTACTCTAGTATGTGAATTGAAATTGTGATGTGAAAACAAAACGCGGATAAGATTAAAAAGTGTAGAATATATAGCAATAGCTGGGTGATAGAGTTGGTAGGAGGATAATGGCCAGGTGAGAATAGTCTCGAGAGCAAGAGAGAAATCAGTAAGGTGAGGATGCAAAGGCGCTACGATTAATTTTAGACCGCAATATCAGCTAAGAAAAAATGAAAACTAAAAGTAGTAACAAACAAACAAACAAACAAACAAACAAACAAACAAACATAAAAGATCACATTGTGCTTGTACACAAGCTATCGTACAACTGTAATTGAGTTCAGTGAATGTGTACACGAAGTAGGGAAAGAGAAAAACATGGAAGATAATGGAAAGTAAAGGATCATGATGATCCGATACATATGAACTGATAGGGAGCCAATAAGGATACATGCACCTTTGATGTTATGTAACCTTTGAAAATTTCACTTTTTAATAAATCAGTTAAGTCTAGAATATTCTTCATTGATCTCAGCCCTTTACCCCTTTCACAGGTTTGGTTTAAGAACAGAAGAGCAAAATGGAGAAAGCAAAAACGAGAAGCATTAGATTCGAAAAAAAGAGACGACGACTCTCCCCAGGAGCCATCGACGACCAAAGAAACGACAGAAATGACCAACAAACTAGAAGATTTTCCAGTAACACCATACAAAGACCATGGCTTCACTAAAGACTGTATATCAAGCCTGAGCTCTGATGAGTTAATTTGCTTAAATACAAACAGACAAACAAACGATTTGGGACTTCATAATCACGGTACTTAGAACTAGACCACAGTTGAAGGGAATGCACTTATGTTCTTGAGTGTCTTAATTATATTTTCTCATTTATTTATTCTAGAAATTTGAGGTACATGTTTGAGTGCCTCGTGTATATAGTCGTGTTACGAAACAAAGATGTTAAAAAAGTTTGTGAAAAGCCGAAGTAGAAAATGAGGTTCTGAAATTCTAAAAGCAGACGGAAGCTGTGAAGTTGGACGAAAAGATTTTTTTTTTTTTTTAACCTACGGAATTTTTTAACCTACGGAATTTAGCTTTGCAGATTCAAAGGTAGGTAGGTTCACAGGTAACTCTTACCATGAGTTTCTTTCGTTTTCCATGCGTTTGATTAAGACTAAGTAAATGAAAATACTTTGAGAGTTTGAGAAATTTCGTTCACTGATCTGAAAAGATGTACATTTTAAAAAGAAGTCGCGGTGTTTGTGTGTTTGAGTTCTATTTTTGGATTCAAATGGAATAATAATAAGAAAAAGCTAAAAGATCGAAGACTAAAATAGGTACTAAATGATAAAGTTAAAAAAAGGGGCTCTTTATTATTATCAAGGATTACTTGGTCAGATGTCTGGAGTGTTTAGCTATGAAGTACTATAACACTGTCAATAAGACTTACTGCACAATAAAAAAAGAATTTACTTGCTTGAACAGACTTAATCTTTATAATTCCAGGGTATTATTGTGGGAGAAAAGGGTTAAACTAGTCCTATAACTTTTAAGAGAAAAGACTTGGACAACAAAACTTCAAAATCATTTCATTACTAAGTCAATATGTCAGGTTTAATTAACTTAATCATTTCTTCGTCTTTTGGCCACACAGGGCCTGACAAAACCACAGGTAAATAAGAAAACAAAAACCATTTCAGTTTCTCCTAGACAGCAAGAAGTCTTAGCATTATCTGTAAAGGCTTTTGTCCCTTGGATTTACACGTGTCTTCGAGGAGGTCAAATTTATACGATTGACCAGCAATCTAAACTTTAAGTTTTCTGTAAATATCAAGGCGACAAAGCTGTCACATTTCATTCATGTCATTATACTTCAAACAAAGCTTCATAAAGTAAAATATCAAAAACGTCTTCCAGATACCTTGACTAGCTTAAGGTTATTTTTGGCAAGGTTTGCTGCATTGATTTCCTAACGAGGTTTAAGCAAAGCTAGAAGCCCAGTTGTCTATTTGGTTTGCTTACTAAACAATCCCCTTCATCAGTGACTGAACCTCATTCAAAAGTATAAAAAGCAAATAACTTTTGTACTATTGTAAAAAAGTGCGGTCTAACCAAAAGAAATAAGGTAATTGATACATAATTTTCAGCTGCAAACCCTTAGGCATTTATTTGGGGCTTTAGTTAAGAGAAATGTTCTTTTATTGGCCAGGTTCTCATTAAGCTAATAAGTCTAAAAGTGTTGGTTTTTGACAGGAGATGTAAATAGGACGTCTTTCTTATTGTGAAAACCTCTTGAGTGGTCGTTGTTCAATTTTATTATGGTTAATGAGTTTTTTTGCCGGTAAACCTGTTCAAACATCCCTGTCAAGCATTCTCATTGAAATAATTGAGGTTTTATGTATAAGGTAAATCAAGAAGCTGTTGTCACAGAGTCTTTGACTCCAGTTTTACTTAAATGTCTATTGAAGGTTTCTATGTACACTGATTAAAACGAAAAGTGTGCAATTGTTCATCGCCAAGACGCTGTTGCCGAGAATGTAAAAGCTCAGTCTTATAAGGGAGCATTCATTTTTTCACAGGGGGTTGGGCCGGAGGAATTAAGGGGTGGATCGACTAATTTTCACCCCGCAAAAAAGGGGTGAGTCATCTTTGATTTTCTGTAATAATGTCAACAATCACTGAGGAGTTAGGGAACACCCCCTGTCAAACATGAATGCTCTCTAACTTCAAGCTAAGGGAGCGGTCACTATTTATCGCCTGGGATGATGGAGGGGGTCGGAGGATTTTTGATGTGACACCATGAAAATTATCTGGGCCCCCACCCCCTACGAGGCACTATGGAACTTACGTGACCCCTCCCCCCTCATTTTCGAGCAAATTTACTGACAAATGTATGTGATCCCCACTTACTGTGTGTCTAGCTATTTTTTTACCATCTTACCACGAATATTAATAACCGGTCCCTAATTTTCTTGTCTCAATCAGAAATAGCATACTGATAATGATAATAATCACAAGAAAGCTGCATAGCCGCTGTGGGGTTTCTCTACGGGGCTTATATACTGTTAAACATCATTTCAATGCAGGAAGCTCATTGATAATAGCATCAAGATGATACTGCGTATAATTCTGTAAGATTATTTTCCTTTTCCCCTTCTCTTCAACTCGTAGTTTTTTTGTTGTTGTTTTTTTTTAATCATAGTGTTCAGACGGCGAAGTAAATAGCTTATCGTTTCACTTCATTGAAAACTTGAATGTTCCCGAAGTTACACATAACAGTACTCACAATTTACGCTTAAGTTATCCAAATCAGTTTGCTAAAAGCTAATGAAATTAAAATGGGTGTTCTTAATCGGTTGCCTTTCTTTTGTTTCCAAGTACAGACTAAGACTAGACTCAGGCAAGGATATATTATCTTTTTTTAGCAAACGCTGGCTGAATGGTGGATTTTTTGTTCATTCCCAATTGCAAATAAACCAGCAAGACAAATGGATTTTAATTTTTCTTTTCGTGATCTAATGTTGTTGTTACGAGTTTTCTAGATAGATACAAATAACATGGCGAGTTTATCAGTTTATGTTTAGAATATTGAAGTATTTATTTTGGACCACAATCAACCTTTTGGAAAAGAAATCTCCTTAAAACAATAAACAAACTATTCACACAAGTGACTCAAGTGTACAAAAACATTAAAAAACTTTCTTGGAATAACAGCTAGGACTTAACAGGTTCACCGAGTATACCTCGTGACCAGCGCTCCGAGAGTTGTTTAGTGGCCAGCCACACATCCAAAGAAACCTGTCCAAAGATATATATCGTCAAACTATCGATAAGATCTTAACTTTTAAACTAGATGAAATAAATGGCGTGATAGAAGTTGTACATGTTGCTGCGCTGCAGACCAATAAAAGTACTCTTCTAATGATGCTCTGTTCATGCAGTATTTGAGAGAACTTGTTTTAATTCCAAATTATCCGAACAAATCATTTTCTTTGCTGTACCCATAAAGTTTCTCTTTCCGTGATACAAACTCAGACACCTGAATAAAATCCTCTCTAAACTATGCGGCTCTTTATTACTTTCCGTAGTTTTGGCATTTTCAGGATGCATTGCTAACCACTAAATATTTGCATTCCTGATCATAATTAGATGGCATCTCTCGGAAATATCACACAAATCCTTGAATTGAAGTGCGTTTTTAATGAAAGAATAGGTTGCGTATGAGCGCTAACTAGAGAATCCTTAAACAAACAGGATTATGTTCTGATGTGAATTCAAAATGCCAGAGATGCTTCCACAATCCCCTTCCAAAAGATACAACCCAGTTAATGGCACTCTTTAATAAAGTATTTAAAAACTTGCACTTAAGGGTTAATAACTCCTATATTTCGTGTTTAATGGTGACCTTCTGGAGATTTAAGTGAGTATCGAAATGAACTTTGATAACATATGGCGGGAATTAAAGGTTTACGACAAAGCTTTGTCCTTCTCGCGTTCCCGTTTTTAGGGCGGGAACCGGATGATTAATAGTTTGCTAAAAATTCACGTTAAATGCATTTGGTCGGATAACATATCCGTTACAAGCTTATGCCAACCTTAAGTGTCGATTAAAAAACCTAATAATAAG